>PVJA010028134.1:0-10549 GCA_004027025.1 Myocastor coypus
CCCGAACCAATCGCTTAGCTGGGAAGGCAGACTGGAAGGATCTCATTGGCCGGTAGGAAGTAGGTGGGCCCCCAGGAAGGTTCCTTTCGACTGCTTCCCCTGAGATGAAATAGAGGCAGAGAAGTCCGAAGACGGATGGAGGCCGCTACGGACAAAAAAGGTCGACCAGACATGGGCCTGCGGGAGTGAAGCTGTTAAGGAGCAAGAAGATGAAGGGGAAATAGGGCTGCCATAGGCTGGAGATGACAGCCACGGAGGCCACGAGGCAGGACAGAGAGATGGCTCATGCCCTGCTCCCCTGAGCACCCTGCAGGCTCGGAGGGAGGAGAGCAGGGTGCTCGCTGCCACCTTGGCTGAAATTCCAGAGCCATGGTGATCTGATGGGTGTCAAGTGCGCTCTCCATCCACACAGGGCCTGCCAAGGCCCTGCTGAAAAGTTGGTTCGGAGAGTTGGGTTCACTGCCTCCCTCCAGGAGGCCGGGAGGCCTAGAGGACTGATTTGGGGGAGCTGCTTCTTGGCGTATGACCCATCTCCTGGTTGAGGGTACAGTGGTAGACACCACCGCTCCATTGAAGCCACTGGCGCCCTTGTCCTGGGTCTCCTGGGCCGACCAGTGTCAGACCTAGGCCTGGAAGAGTCTAGAAGTTAGGGGTGTGAGGCTCAATTACCACCTTAGTGAGGTTGGCTCTAGACAGAGGCTCTTTGGAGTCTGGGCAGAGTCTCAGAAGCTGCGGGCCATCTGGGATTGTGGAAAGAGGGACCCGAGCTAGGTGCTGGACCACTTGTTGCAAACCCAACAGTGGCCGCTAGAGGGGGCACATCATCCGCATTCCGGGAAGTCCATTCAGACTTGGGGGAACTGCCAAGGCCGGTTTTTTCGCTTCTCTGTAACACAGGGCCTAAAAAGAGAAGGACCTGGCCCGCAGAGGCCGGAGAGCGCGATGCCACCACGTGCCAGCAAAGTCCAGGGATGCCTTGCAGGAGAAAGCAACGGCAGCAGAGGGAGAGACGGAACAGCGCGAAGTTGGGAGTTTTGACATGACTCAGCATTTTAATGACAGGCCATTGTTACATTTGGAAGCGATCTAAAAGGTGCCTTATTGTCACCACCACGTTGTAATTTCCCTCCATCTCCCCATAGATTACCCAAGAAAGAACTACCTGGCTCAGGGGGTCTGAGTGGGTGGTGGGAGGGAAGTTACCCTTGGTGAGTGGTCCTTTTGACTTCAGCTCTTTCATTGCATAGATATGAACCCTAACCTCCGAAACCACACAGGCACATTGGCTGTGGGTGCTGGTTATTCTTGGTGGCCCACAGCACATGGCATGAGGTCTCACTTGAGGGTAACTCTACTAGTTGTGTCCAGCACTGTCCAGATCTAACCACAGCAGAAGGCAGTAAACTCTGGTGGCCCAAGGGAATTGTGGACTCCAAATTCTCCCTCCTCAAGAGCTGGCATCTGATGGACGGATGGTCCCAGAGAAAGCGCTTTGGATTGCATCTCAGTAACCACCATCCCGGCCTGTCAAACTCAGAGATTTAAGGCGGCATTGGACCCCAAATCTGGAAGAACTTAGCAACTTCACAGTGCCAGAACCAGGGGAAAAATACGCACACAGAGAAACCAGAAAAGCATAGAATGACGGGCAGAAAAAAAAAAAAGAGAAAGAAAATGAAAACATTCTGTTTCCACCGACAGGATCAGTCTTTGCCAGGAAAACTGGAATGTTGACGTGGTACTCGCATAATTCAATTTTCTACACACCCAGAAGTAGAGAAAAAGCCAGACGTTGGAAGAAATTGCTGATACTGTTCTTAACCTTGGCAGGGACAATGTATTTGTGAAAAGGACGCTATATCTGCAAATCTAAAAAGTAAGTGGTTTCAGTAATATCTATCCTGATACCCATCTTCATTTCTAACCAGCTGGCTTACCACGATTGACAAAAAGTACGTGAATATATGCCAGAATATTGTCAGTAGGAAGGAGGATGTGGGCGGCTCTTATCTCTAATCTTTAGGCTTCTCAGTATTTTGTAAAGTTTTAAAAAAGATACTTTTATATGGTATTTTTATTTCGTAGTCTCTTAATTATAGGAACGAGATACAAAGAGAAGGTTCTAAATGGGGAGCTAACCTTTTCCTGTCCTTCCAACGTGACCAGCCCACTGCCTTGAGACTACTACTGTCAGAAGTTTTCGTTTCTTTTTTTCATGTTTCTATTTTTAAGGTCGTAACCATGCAACACTTAAGGGGCCCAGTACCAAGAAGGAAATTCCAGTCCAGCCTGAAGGAGGAGCTGCGGTTCTGCGCCATCTGCTGGCTGAGTTGCAGAATACAGGTCACTCAGAAATCTTTCAAGAAAAGCCAGAAATAGAAGGTTCTAAGTGAAACGTCACCCATCTCAAAGGTTGGCAACTGAGTAGAAAGGTTTAAACGAACTAAAAGGCTTAAAAGCATCTCCGCGGGAAAATTAAATATGTTGAAGGCCTCTATTCGAGACATAAATGGAGAGTATTAATGTCTAAGATAAGAAAGAGGAGGACTTGTATAGTATACGTCCTTTCCCTTCCTCCTTATAAATTAGTTATGTTATTGTTTGTTTTTCTGGGATTACGTTTATGACATGGAATGCATTGTTAAACTCCATTGTCTTTGGCAATGCAGAAAGATATAATGAGCCAAATTTACATTCATTCCACTACCTCAAGGTAAACCCTGTTCATATTTTGATGACTAGCGAAAATAGAAAATCCATATGTATTCAAGATCAGTGTTGGCCATGGTCCTCGGGCAATGATGGCAGCTTGATATTAGACCTACTTGTGGGTTTGGGGAAGACAAGGAGACAAATGCCCACTTTGGTTGTTTCTGGCACTCCTGAAACTGTCTGGGAGAATCAGTAACGGGTTGGTTTCCATCTAATTTACAAAACAAACAGGCACAGCATTTGCCTTCCAGTTGTAAGTTGGAGGGTTTTTTCCAAAAGCAGTCTCACTTTAGAGGTTGAAATGCAGTTGATCTGATTCAATAAGAACATATTTATTATTGCAAGTATGGCATGCTACAGGGAGAGTTTTCAGATCCCAAATCTGGAAGAGTTTAGCAACTTCATGGTGTGAAAACCAGTGGAAAGACACACACACACACACACACACACACACACACACACATGCACATGCACATGCACACGTACACACACACATGGATTGTGAAAGCTATTAGTATAATATGTAAGAACAATTATAAAGACTCAAATATTTTAACAAGTAAAAGGAATCCAGACAACTCTGGACAGCATGTTAATTATGTCTCTTTTGGAAGATGTAAATTTATCAGTGAACGTTTTATTTTTAATCAATTTTAGTACAAAGCAAAATAGAGAGCAGCTGTAATTTTAGACTTCAGTTTCATTTAGTCTTTCAATCACCTACTTGGAAATTTTTCTCATGTTGTGATGAAGATCAATTAAAAGTGGAATGTCAGCTTTTCCACTTGAAAATTTCACGAGGAGAAAAATGCCCAAAGCCATGTGCCAAGCCATCTACCATAAATTATTCTCAATTCTGGAAAGGACCCAGCATATGAGGGGCTGGAAATCCTTCCAGAAGGTAGCTCTGTGAAAATTCTGCCTCTCACATCAAAATTCCATCTTGTCTTTTGCCACAGAGGAGAAAATATTTGAGCTGAAAAGGAAAATGAACAAATATGGAAACTGAATCTGGGCCTGGCTCAGAGTCAATGTGGGGATGGCCCTTGGGTGGGATGGGGTGCCCTGCCTGGTCCTGGGAGCGCTGAGCTGGCACCCCACTTTATATTGATGGATCTTCCCTTGGAGGTGGGTGCTTTACAGGTGAGAAGCTAAGGCTCAGAGAGGTGAATACATTGGCCCACAAAAACTTCTACTCACCCAGGGAAATCCAAGCAAGGCCAGCAGTCCATAATAAGAGGGATAAAAGGGTTGGCCAAGGACATGATGTTAAATTATAGGGCTGCAGGGAAGGGACTGGTGCCCGGGAGGGTCTGAAGTGTGAGCTCATAGATTTTAAGTGAAAACTGTTCACTGGGTTATACAACGTTTCTCCTGCAACACCCCCAACTCACGAGCAAGGCAAGAGAAAAGGGGTGTGCAAATGATTCCAGGGTCAGTATTGCCGGTGTGCATGGGGCTGTCCACAAGGGGCAGATGATGTCCGTTGGGACACGGAAGCTCAGCAGGACCAGAAGGAAGCTGAAGGCACGTGGAGGTGTGGCCAAGATTGGCATTTAGAGGTCAGAGGGCTGGGAGAGGTCAGAGAATGGTGAAGCATCAGCGGAGACGGGAGAGAGCGGTGACCAGGAGCTGGGTGTTGGAGGCAAAAGCCGGAAGCAGTAGAGTTTGGGCTTGAGTGCGTTCAGGGTGGAGGAGAAGAAATAGGGCAGAGGCTACCCGGATGGGGCGGGGGTGGATCGTCAGCCCCATCTGCGGCGCAGGCAGGGACTGCTACCTGCCCCAGCTTGGCCCATCTCAGGGTGGGAAGTAGCTTCACGTCTTCCTTAGGTGGACTGATGCGTGAGAACCACCAAGGACACTTCTGTCTTCACTGGTGCTCTCATCCTGGAGCTGTATTTACCTGAAGGAGGGGTGTGCAGGGTACCACAGTAGGCCTGGGAATGTGCTAGGGGCCCCAGCGTCGTGCAAATATGAGCCCCATTTTGTTCTCCGCAGCCTCAGGCCAGGGTGTGGTCCCTCAAATACAGCGCAGTGGGCGCAGGCTCAGAACCTCCTTCGGCCAGCAGCACTCAGCGAGCACTGGGTAGGAAGGGGCCGCTTGCAGGTGCTGGGCCGGTTTCTTCCCATCTGTGTGAGTGACCGTCACTCCCATTCACCAGCGTCCAGCGAGTGCTCAGCCTCCTCGGGTCCACCACGCCAGCCACTGGCCTCCTGTGGTCTCCTGGGACACTTAAAATAGAATCTAAATAGGCTCTTTGCCATCAGATCCTGCCGACCTCCCCCTCCTCTTCCTACGTCAGAACCCCCTCCCTTGGCCTCCTGAGCGGGCAGGCTCCAGCTAGCCTTAGGTCCACTGGGCTTTGCGTGTGCTGCGCCCGGGATGCTCTTGCCTGGATTTTGCTGTGCCACTCCAGCCCTTCATGCAGGCCTCTGCTCAGATGTGAGGGCCCCGGGGGCGGAGGGTGCCCCATAACTCCTGCGGGCACAGGTGGACCACATCTGCCAACAAATGCCTCAACCACCCAGGCTGTCTTTAGCCCTGGCCCTTTTCCTACCATTCTCTCTCTCTCTGTCTCTCTCTCTCTCTCTCTCTCTCTCTCTCTCTCTGTGTCTCTCTCTCTGTCTCTCTCTCTCTCTGTCTCTCTGTGTGTCTCCCTGTCCCTATCTCTCTGTGTCTCTCTCTTTGTGTCTCTCTGTCTCTTCAGTCTCTGTCTCTGACTCTCCGCTTCCCTCCCTCTCTCTCCCTGTCTTTCCCCTCCCCTCTGTCCTTTATCGTTCTTCCCTCCTTCCTTTCCTCCTTTTCCTCCCTTCTTTCTTTTTCTCTCCCCACTTCTTCTCTCCTCTTAGCTCTAAGGTATCCCCCCAACACGCATAGAATGCCAGCTCCTGGGGGACAGAGACCACGAGATGAGGCCCCTCAGGATATGGAGCAGGGCCTGACACATAATAATAAATACCCATTTGACGGGGAAAGTGACCCTACTACAGTGCCCTTTCAAAATACATTTATTGGGGCCCGGCAGGATGGCTCAGTGGTCTAAAGCGCCTGTTTAGTAAAGCTTAGGCGGCTGCAGGGACCACAGTTCAATCCCCGGCACCACATGCTGCGCCAGCCCTGCCCTCAGGGCAGGCTGAGCCGGCCATAAAAATAAATAAATAGAAACAAAATACATTTATTCATTTAAGTAAAAATGCCAATCAATCAGAAGAGGGCCGACCTGATAGCTCAGCGAACTAAAGCGCCTGCTTAGGCAGAGCACAGTGGCTGGGATTGGATCCCTGTTGTGCCGTGCCATCCCCGTCCACAGGGCATGCTGAGATGGCAATTGAGACAGGACGTGGTGGTGCTTGCCTGTAATCCTAGCGCTTGGAAGGCTGTAAACAGGAGAATCACTACAACTGTAATCTACGTAGTGAGACCCTGTAGACCCAGTCCTAAGTGCAGAAAAAATAAAGATAAAATAAAATGAATCAATCAGAAGAAAGTCAATCAATGACTAGTCAGTTAGCATAATTAGCAAATAACCAGGTGATGCTAAGCAGTAGCCACTCACTTTTGGGGCGGGCACAGTATATGAGGCTGGGGATCAAACCCAGGTCCTTGCACTTGCCAGGCAGGCACTGAGACTGCCGAGCTATCTCCCCAGCTCATGGTACACTTTTAAGTTTAATTTGCATCCCTAAGATGTGATCCACAGTGGCTAACTCTGGGGAGTCAGGAAAACAGGAATCCAGCCCTGATTAGCCTCCCTTAACCTGGGGCCAGCTGACCACAATGAAGGGCAAAGCGTATGAGGCTATTTAGGCATCAGCGAGTATGGAGTATTACCTGTGTTTCTCATGTCATGTGTTTAATTCTAAGTCCAATAATGTAAAACAAGTTATATTTTTTTAGTAACAGTTGTGTCTAACAACCAGTTTAACTTAATAATCATCTCGCACAAGCCAGCACAAGCCAGCTGTAGCCCACCCCTGGATCAGAAAGTCGCTAGACACAGAGAGGGACCTTCGTGGGCCATGGACATGGGTGAAACACATCCCTTGGGGCACTACTGTCCCCACAGTGCCCATGAGGACAAGAAGGCTGAGGGCGCTGTTAGCGAGGCCACACTGACAGCCAGCCGCGCGTGGCCTTCAGACTCCCTCTTCCTGGCAGAGCCTCCTGCCCTGTCCTGGCAGTGGACCTTCACCTCTGCCACACGCATGTGACAGTCCTTGAATGTTCCTGCGTAGACCCCAAATCCTATTCTCTTTTCCTTCAGACTAAGGCTTGAATCCTCCAAAGTGGCACCAGCAACCAGAGGGTGGGCAGGTTTCGTGTTGAGTGTCTGTTGAATTCCAGCCCAGTACGGTCAGGGGAGGTTTTGAGGACAGCCCAGCCCAAGACTCCCATTGTATGTATGGGGCAAACTGAGGCCCAGGCTCATAGAGGAATAACATCGGCAGAGCTAGGACTAGAATTCAAGCCTGGCCAAGCAATCAGAGCTTCAAGCAAATGGTAAAGATCTTTGGCAAGGAGATTAGAGGAGATGAACCAGACTGAGAGCTAAGGTCCCACAGGCAGGAATCTCCCTAGAGAGTCCCTGCTAGATGGAAAAGACAGCAGAGAATATGGCATCCTGGGGGAGATTCTAGGAGATCCCTCCTGCCAGGATCGGTACCCCAAGGATCAAAGCTTCCTTGAGAAAGTCCATGGTGTGAGAACTCCGTAGATGACCTCACTAAAAATGTTGCAGATATACGCGAGGTCACTGGGGAAATTGAAGCGTGAAGACAGATCTTCAGGGTCTCACACTCAAAATGAGTTTGGACTTCTCAGATTTCCATCTCTGACTCCAATGGGGGGGTGGTGGGAAATGATGACAACTAAAAGTCCCTCCTTTGGGGCAGAGGTCACTTCCAAGGGGCCTCCTGGACCTTGTGCTGCTGCCCCGGGAGCAGGAAGCTAGGGCTGCTGTGCAGGCTGTGCTGGTCCACACCTTTGGGGGTGAGGGTGGGGCTCCTCAGGGGGCTGAGCAGACCTTGACGCGGCTGTACTGGATGCCGGCCAAGCTTCTCCTGTGGCCGAAGCTGAGGGTGAACCTGCCAGGGGGAGAGTGGCAGGGGTCAGTGGGCGGCGGCAGGGTGAGCGCCCTCCCTGGGGGGCAGCAGGCACCATACCCATTCGCACTCCTACCTGGCCCCTTCTGCCTCCCATCTCTGGGCTCACTGCCCTGTTCCCTCACTGGGGCACCTGGCAGCTCCTCAGCCTTCCTGCCTGTGCCCCCCCACCCCCCCAATCACAGCAGAGCCAATTTTCTAAACACAGAAGCCAGATTCTGTCCCTTGCTCAGGATGCTCGCCCCGGCATCTCAGCCCCTCCTCACTGCCTTCCCTGACGGCATCGCCCTTCTCCCCGCCCCCACTGCCTCCACATTGGCCCGCCCACTCTTTCCCTCAGGGCCTTTGTTCTTGCTCTTCCCTCCGCCCAGAACATTTGCTTCCAGCTCTCCAAATGCAGGTCTGTCTCAGCCCTGAGAGGCCTTCTTTCCTTCAGTGCAGCTGTGTTTCTTAAGCACCTGAGAGGGGCCTGGCACTGTCTTGGGCCCTGGGAATCCAGCAGTGAATGCAGCAGGAGCCCCACATACCATGTACTTGTTGTGGAGGACCCCTGAAAGCACCCACAGCCCACCCGCACCTGCCCCCCACACTGTTCTCTGGTGCATTAACCCAACTTGTGTTCTTCATGGTTGCTATGGTTTATGCCTAGCTGTCCCCCCAAAGCCTCATGAATCATGGGGCTGGGACTTCTAGAGTTTGAGACTTGATCCATGATCCACAGGGATTATTTGTTTTAATACTGATGAGATTGTGGTCTGAGTACTGCTGGGAATTATAGGTGTGGCCTGAGGCGGATAGGCTGAGGCAGAGAGCCTGATGTAATTTAAAGAGAGACAGAGAGACAGACTAGTGCTATTGCTCTCTGCTCCCATTTGGTCACTTGCCTCTGTCGCGATTGTTGCTATTCTACCGCCATGAACTGGATGCTCTCTGCCCTGTTCCACTCAGCCTTGGGCCAGCCGAATATGGACTGGAACCTCCAGTACCTGTGAGCTAAATAAACCTTTCCTTCCTTCATTTTGAGTGTCGGGTATTTGTCCCAGCAATGAGAGAAGAGTAACTAAGACAGTGGTGCAACACTGCTCTGCCGTGGTCATATCATGCATTCATGTTTTCTGTTCTCTCCCTCCCCCTCTTTCCCTGCCCGTTCCCCTCCCCTCACCCCTCTCTCTGCGAATGTAACTCTTTCTAAGACCACAGACAGAGTCTCCTCTGATCTTGGTCTGACTCCAGAGCCTACTCCACTGTCCAGCTCCTAACTGGTCCTTAAAAATATTTGATGAGAGCTAAGTGAAAGGACTTCTGAGAAATTGGAATAAAACAAGGATTGAGGGATTTTTTTTTTTTTTTTTTTTTTTAGCCTGGACTACTCCAGGCTGAGCTGTAAGTCTCCAGGGCCACAAGCACACCTGAGGTGCAGTGACAGGGCCAGAAGTGGCCCCCCAGCTGGGAGTTGGCTCGGCCCAGTGCCCGCCTCCTTACCCTCAAGAATTGCCCCCTCTGCAGCACGTAGGGCTGTCCGTCAAGAAGCCCTGTCCTATCCTGGCTGAGTTGGGATTAAGGGATGGGGCAGGTCAACCAGGCTTGACCAATCAGACTTTCTCCTGGGCCTGGGACTCTTGTATGGCACAATACAGGCCTCAACTGTGCTGTAGAGGCCTTCCCCTCACTTCCTGGGTCAGAGCCCTCGAGCTATCTTGCTGCTTGGTGGATGATATCAAGCTCCTGCCACCCTCCCTTTGTGGCTTTTGTATCAGGAGCCCCCTCAACTGTCTAGTCAGGAATGGCAGGGCTCAGGCCCGCCTGGGCGGACTTGCAACACCTCAAGCTCGCTGCCCTCGTACCGAGGCCTCCAGGCCCAGCCTGATGCTTCCCTTCGCCCTGCCAGACTCCGGAGTTCGCTTCCACAGGCCTTGTCTCTGTGCCCCGCTGGCTCTGGAATCTTCACATGAGAAAACCAGCACAGCAGAAACTCTGGGCAGCTGTCTAGCAGGGAAACCTTTGTTTTTAGCTGCGCCCTTGGCCGCGCAGGTTAAAGATCGCGTTTCTCAGCCTCCCCTGCATGCAGGGGCTGTCCGGTTTTGCCCAATGGGACCTGGCTCCCCGTGACCCTGCTACTGCCCTCCTCTTCCTGACCCTTCCTCCTGTGGAAATGCGTTGGCGAGACCTCTCAGAGCCTGTGGAAAAGGCAGTGCTGGGGAGAAGGCAGAGAAACAAGACAGAAGGAATGGAGCTATGGGTGACACATGCCTGCAGTGGTTTTAATCAGCAAACAGCTTTGGTAACTTGGAGTGGCCCCAGTGTAGGCATGCAGGGCTGGGGTGATGGCGGGGTTCACCAGCGCCACCCAGAGCCTGGGGGTCTTCTGTCTTGTTCCTGAGAGAGAGATACTGTGGGTGGGCTAGACCAGGGTGGAGGTTTTATACCATGCCAGACCTGGGTGGCTTCAGGAACCAGCAGGGGGCGAGGCTGGGGCCATGCAGTATCAGGATAATGTTTACAATCTCTCAGGTCCTCCAGTAGTAGAATGGGGCGTCTTCCTATGCAAAGCGAACAGGACCACCTGCAAGGATGCTTAGGGCTGTATTGCACTGAGGGCCCCATTCTGCCCTCTCTTGTTCTGTGGCGTAAACTCCTGTAACGCTACAATTGTGATTTCCCTTCTCTAACCTGAGGAACTGACTGACATGCTGGCTTCTACCTATCTGGCTGAGCTGCTTTTCTGGAGGCCCGC
>PVJA010028134.1:10649-27991 GCA_004027025.1 Myocastor coypus
CCCTCCCTGCCTCCCTCCCTCTCTGCCTCCCTCCCTCCCTCCCTCCTCCCTCTGCTCCAGCCACAAGGTCTCCCTTGTTCCCTGCTTATGTCAACTACACTCCCACTGATAGGTTAGAACTTCTGAGGCATCCTGTCCCAAGCACGCTCCCTCTTGGTTTCCCAGGCAACCTTCTCCCAAACGCTTCCCCTTGGCTCCATGCAGAGCTGAACTCAAAATTGCAGAACAGGTCCACCTGACTTTGACTTGGGCAAGCAACCATGGAACTCACCTTTGTTAACATCGAGGGTCCTCCCCTACAGACCTGGTAGCCCTGCCAAGATGAGCTCCCTTTACGAAACTTCTTAAAACCCCTGCACGTTGCCTTGTTCACTGCTGTCTTGGTCCACTAGACAGCCAGCCTGCCTGCCCCTAGTGCCAACAAATCTTCTCGTGTCAGAATGCCTGATCCGGTTGATTATGTAGGTTCATACCTAACACCCACCACAGGGCCTTTGCACTTGCCATCCTCTCTACCTGGAACCCTCCTTCCTTCCGCTCCCCTATTCTTCACACACGGCTACCTCCTTCTCACTAATGAAATTGCACCACCTCAGGAAGTCTTCCCTCCCTGATCACCTACTCCGATGTAGATACAAACCCTGTCTCCTCTGTCACCCTGGTTTCATTTTCTTCTAGTTACAGATCACCAGCTAAATGCTTAGGCATTTCTTGGCTTGTTCATTCTCTGTCTCAAGAGGACAAGAAACTTGATGATCTTTTGTGTTTTGTTTGCTGTTTTCTGAGACAAAGTCTCACTATGTAGTTTGAGCTGGCCTCAAACTCCCCACATAGCCTTGGTCAGTCTCTAGCTCCCAACAATCCTCCTACCTTCCAAGTGCTGCTGTTACAGGCATGGGCCATTATGCTTGTAAGAAGCTGCAAGAGGCTTGTTACTCGTAATCTCTGCCATACTTCCTAAGGCTCGTAAGGACTCAATAAATATCCACAGGATAAATGGAGTAAGTCTGTCCACAAGTGTTTCGTGCATAACTTTTGCTTCTTTGTTTTGTTCTGTTCTGAGACGAGGTCTCCCTAACTGATCCAGGCTGGCCTTGGATTTCTGCATCTCCTCCCTCAGGTTTCCATGGATCTGGGATTACAGGTATGCACCTCCATATCAGGCAGACACCCAGCAGAGACAGAGGATGAAGATGACGCCCACAGCCCCGGCCCAGGATTGGAGCAGGTCTCTCCCAAGACCCACCCGTCCACCTCCACATACTACCGACTGTTCTGGAACTGCTGGTCTATCTCCGCCAGTGACTGGCCTTTGGTTTCAGGAACAAAAAAGCAGATGAAGCCAAGGCCGAGGATAGCAGTCAGCCCATAAAGCAGGAAGATCCAGGACAAGCCGATGGCACCTGGGGACAAGAGGGCAGGTATGAGTGCCCTGCAGCCTGGACCTTCTGGAAGGTTCTAGGTGGAGCATGGAAAGTTAATTCCCTCTAAGGCTCAGGGTGACAGATTTGCAGAATGGCCCAAGGAGCTATTAATAAGTACCCAAAGGCATGCATCAGACCAACCAGCCCAGAGGCAGAGCAAGAGTGAGGGCACAAACCCAAGACACAAATGAGGACAACTTGCACTTAGGGGAAAGATCACTCCTGCACACCTAACACATTAGCCAGGTTCATAATTCAATATGCCTGAACTGAGGCAGAGACAGTCGGCTTGGCAGGAAATAGCTCAGTGGGAACACAGATTTGGCAAAGCCCAGCTTCAAAAATAACACTCGGAAGTCCTAGCAATGGGTCATTCAGCAATGTGGTCATTTGAGAAACAGCTTCAACTGCTTTGGCCTGTGTCTGACTGGGTGGGGAGAAGACAGAGATGGAGGCTTGGTCCCTGGACCAGGGGCTCAAGCATCTTGCACATCCTCTTCCTCTGGTTGGCCCTGTCCCCTTCTCTTCTGCACCTTTTTCTCCCCTTCTCCCCATCTCCTCCCCTCTGTCTCAGTCGAATGAAGTGAATCCCTGAAGTCTGAGGCAGCGGAGGGAAGCCTAGAGTCCCTGATATTGTGGCAGGAGACAGTTATGGTGGGTGACTTCTTCCCCCAGTTTCCCCTACAGCTTTCTGAGTTGTTGTGTACCTCAGGAGGGAACTCTTGGTCACATGGACAAAGAAAGGAACTGAAGCTTAAGTCCTGTACTGTGCCTTGGGACCCACAGTGAAGGAGGCCTAAGCATAAGAAGAGCCACTGTGATTGGCTTAGGGTCCGACACTTGACCTTGACCTTGCTGAGTCAATGAGAGCTTGTCCCAGGGCTTGGGTTGGAGCTAGTGGGAAGGGGGATCTCCTTCGCTGGCTGCCAAGCTGAAAGGCTGTTGGCAGCCATCTTTGTTCTGTGAGACCGATCTGCTTGGGTATGAAGCAACAGGCAAGAGGCAAAAGGAGTGAATGATGGCTCACAGCTGTGACAGAGCCTGGGCATCAGCTGCGCTTGAAGGCCCTCCACCTTTGTCTTGTCAGTAATTTAAGGCATGATAAGTTGGGCTACATTGGGTTTTCTGTCACTTGTGACTGAAAGGATACTGAGACTCTGGCTCTGAGAAAAACTCTTTCTAGGTCTGGATAGAACTAAGCTGAGGGAGGCCGGCAGGATGGCTCAGTGGTCTAAAGTGCCTGCTTTGGAAAACTTAGGCGACTGCAGGGACCGTGGTTCGATCCCCAGCACCACATGCTGCGCCAGCCCTGCCCTCAGGGCAGGCTGAGCCAGCCATAAAAAGAAATAAATAAACAAACAAAAGTTCTGAAACAAGGAAAAAATGAAGTAAAATAAAATAAATTCTTTAAAAAAAAATGAACTAAGCTGAGGGTTGAGGACAAAGGACTCACCAATGAGATCGAGGAAGGAGAGGCTGATGAAGAGGTTGGTGGCCCAGTTGAAGCTGTTGCAGAAGGCAAAGGCCCTGCCACGGATCTCCCCAGGGTAGATCTCGCTGAGGACAAGCCAGGTCACTAGGACAGAAGAGCAGAGGAAGGAGGAGCAGCTTCAACCTGAGCTGATCCCTGGCCTCCATCACAGCTGCTGAGGCCTGGCATCCATGGGCCCAACAGTGGCCCCCGAGCCAGGTGAGTCAGGGAAGCCATTAGACTCCTGACACCAGTCCCACTCCCCTTATTGTGGAAGAGTTCCTTTTGGGAGACCACTCAGGGGTCTCCCACGACACAGACTTTCAAGGCTGAGATGAGACCAGCCATGGGCAAAGCGGGATGGTTGGTTTCTACCTTCTAGGTTAAATTTCTTTCAAGCACATCTTTCTAGTTGAGTTATCCAGGGACAGCCCCAGGTTGCATGGGGCCTGGAGCTTAAACAGTTAACATATATAATTGTTAATATATAATTTGTACATATTTTAGCCGGGCATGGTGGTGCACGCCTGTAATCCCAGCACTTGGGAGGCTGAGGCAGGAGGATCAGTGCGAGTTTGAGACCAGCCTGGGCTACAAAAGTGAGCTCAAGGCCAGCCTGAACTGCATAATGAGACCTTGTCTCAAAAAGACAAAATAATAATAATAATAATAATAATGATAATAATTTGTATATATTTTAACATGAAATTAGACTCCCACCCTGGGGGCAGTCCTGAAGCTTTGGGCCCATCTGCCTCTCGTGCCCCGTTAGACTGATGGGGCCTTGAGCTGCCTGGTATGAGGGAAGGAAGGAGACTCCAGATTTACTTGCAAGAAATTCCACTTACCTGGTCCAAAGCCAAAGGAGAAGGCGCTCACAAAGGTCATCAGGCAGATCAGTGCTGTCCAGCGCAGCAGTGTGTGCTCTGGGCTGGGGTCAGGGGACACCGGGGAGGTCGTGCCCAGGGATGGCAGGGGAGTAGCAGCGGCAGCTCTGGGATGGAGCTTGGTTTTCTGAGCAGTTGACGAGACTGGCTCCCATTGGCGCCCCCTGCTGCTTGGCATAGAAGGTGGTGATGGTTCGCTCAGCAGGCCGGAGCCTCCAGGGAAATCCATCTTTTGGGTGGCATTGGGCATGGCCAGGCAGCTGGGGCCGGAGTCCATGGGCACCACAAAGCTGACAAGGCCTATGCCACTGACTGTCAGGGCCATGAGGCTGCATCCAGCCAGCAGCAGCACCCTGCGGCCAGCACGGTCCACCAGCCCCATGGCAGTCAGAGTAGCTGCCACCTTTACCATGCCGAGCCCCACGGAGGCCAGCACAGAGGAGGACCCTCCATGAAAGCCGACAGAATGGAAGATGGTGGAAGCGTAGCACAGAACATTGGGCTGCCCTGTTAGCTGCTGGAAAAGCACCAACCCCAGCCCCACTGTGGTCCGGCCTCGCATGTTATCCCGGGCCCTGAAGAGGTCCAGAAAAGTGTAATGCGGCCTCCCCATGCCAGGCATAGTGGCCTCACCTCCCTGGAGCGGGATGAGGTCCTTATACATTGCAGTCTCCTCTGTACCAGCTGGGAGGAAGAGAAGGCTGAGAGACTGCAGGAGAGCGGGTGCAGCAGCCCAGCCGAACATGTGTCTCCAACCCCCGGGGGCACTGGCCAGGGCGTAGTTCAGGGCATATGACAGCAGGATGCCCACAGTGATGCCGGCCTCATAGAGGGACACCAGTACTCCCCGCTGCCGAGGTCCCACCAGTTCGGACACGTAGATGCAGCAAGCCATGGAGGAGAGTGAGATGGCAAGGCCAACCACCAGGCGGCCCAGGACCAGCCAGGGCAGGGAGCCAGCCAGGCCCAGGCTCAGGCTGCCTGCCAGCAGCACCAAATTGCTCCCCAGGATGGCTCGCTTCCTGCCATAGTGGTCAATGAGGAAGCCGCCCCCCAGAGAAGCGAGGAGCCCCCCCAGGAGCAAGCTGCCCACTAGGAGTTCCTGCTGTGAGCAGCTCAGTCCAAAGTCAAGCTGCAGGGGCAAAAGGGCACCCGATATCACTGCCAGTTCATAGCCGAAGGTCAGGCCACCCAGCAAAGACACAGAGGCACACAGGGGCAGGACAGGTGGAGGACAGCCTGGGAAACAAAAATGACAGCACAGCATCAGCATGGCCTCTTACAAGAGTAGGCATCCCACATTTCCTCTCTCTGTCACATCCTCTATCCAACCATCTACTATTCAGCGAGGTATCCATTCATTTACCCTGGCTTGCTTGCTTCCTGTCTCTCTTCCATCTGTCTATATGTCTATCCATCAGTCCATTAATCGGTCCATCCGTCCATCCATGTATGCATGCATTCACATAGCCATCCATTTATCTCTCCATTCACCTACCTTCTGATTCGTTCAGCCGCCCATTGATTTATGAATCCATCTATCCACAAAGCCAATGTATCCACTTACCCTTGTATTCCATCCTTTGTGCGCTCACCCACACACCCACCTTCCCAACCATCCAGTCATCGGATCACCCATCCAGACTTAATTACCCAGCACCTGGTACATACAGGTCAGGCTGCATTCCTGAGGTCAACAATACAGTGGTGTCAAGGACCTGACACTCCCCCCGGGCATAGGGAATACTGTTTTAAGCAGGGTTGTCAGCTAGGGATCCTCTGTGGAGAGGGCATCTGAGCAGAACTCTGAATAGAGAGAGGAGAACATGGTAAATCTGGCAGAGAAACAGGCTAGATGATGCAACACTAAGTGCAAAGGCAGGAGGTTGGCAAGTTCCAGTTCACCTGGGCACACCAGCCATTTAACAAGACCCTATCAAAAAAAAAAAAAAAAAAAAAAGAGCAAAGGCTGTGGATTTAGCTCAGTACAAAGGCCCTGGGGTCAATCTCAACACCACTGTCTGATAAAAGCAGCATAGATCCAGGTGCTTTCAAGTTCAGACTCACAGTTTCTCCCTTAAAAATCGGTTATCCACATTTATTACAATTACTGATAAGCTTGAATCTATTTGTATTTATTTTCGTGTCTTCTGTGCATTACACTCGCACAATCAATATATTTTTTCTCCCCATTCTTGCTTTAAATGAGTCATTTTTTTGTTGTTCCACACCTGATTTGAGTGTTTACATTTCTTTTTTCTCTAAGAACAGCAATAGCCAGTAGAATTTTCTGTAGTGATAGAAACTTCTGTATCTGAGCTGTTGGATGTGACTAGCTACATGTGGATTCTTGAAAGTTGGCTAATGTGATAATTAATTTACTTGCAAAAGCATGAGTCAATTAGGTGGACTACTGTGTTACCTAGGAGTGAATATCTGGATGGCCAGAGAAAACAAGTGCCTGACCCTAGGTCAGAGGCAGTGGGCAGTGAGCCTCAACCCGAAGAGGTCAGCCAGAGCACGGTGCATACTCTTGCCTGCTCCTGCCAGGCCTGGGAAGGACCATACTTCACTCTGATGCCGGCTCCCACTGCCTGCAGGCAATCTTCCTGCAGGGGCAGGGCTCGTCTCCTCTTTCTGTTCCCTGTCCCATTCCCTGACCAACTTCGTTGGGAACATTCCAGGTGAGTGTCTGTCTGCCTGTGCCCACCGTCTGTCCTCCACCCCTTGCCTAGCCTCCTTGGTCCTTGGGGTTCATTCCCACAAGGGATGGCCCTCCTAGGCCATCTGAGGTAACTGAAGTGAAAGCACAGGACTGTTTGCCATCTCTGGGTTCCACCAGCGTGAAAGGGAGCCCAGAGAAAAAGGCCAAGACTGAGCTGACTGCCCAGGGGCTCTGTTGGAAATCATAGCAGTACAGGCTGAGGTCATGATGGCTGAAAGGAGAGCAGAAGGAAGTAAAATAAGAATAACTCCAGATCTCAGTCAAGAGTGCCTCAGTGCACCTGCTCTGGGTCCGTCCTCATGGAACCCCTGGAGCAGCTGGTATATGTAACCTACTTTGCAAGCGAAGAAACTAAGCCTTGGCATGTTCTCACAGTCAGGAAGCAACAGGACCCGGACCAAAAGCCATGCACTGAAAAGCTCTGCTCCACAGACTTCCCAGCATGAAGGCTGAACCAGAGATAAGAGGGCAGCAGACAGCAGCGCTGCAGAGCAGAGGCAGAGGGGAAAACGCTGTCACAGAGACTCCGAGTGTGGGCATCTGCACAGGTTGCTTTAAAACTCAGGGACACCTAAAGACACCCGAAGAAATGACCCTGCTTCTCTAGCCCAGGGTCACACTCTGGAAAAGAGAAGTTGACAGAACTCCAATACTCTAACTCTAGAATGAATTCCCAACCAGGGCACCACCCGGCCTCTCACACACAACTGCTGAGCTGCTGACCAGAGTGTGACCCTGGGCAACTCACTTAACCATTCTGAGCCTCCTCTACATACAAACAGGATGACATCTACCTCCTGTGCCCATCTAACCGTACAGCCAGTGTTAGCTACAACTCTGCACAGTAGAACTGAATGAAGTTTTAAGCGCTAATTCAGGTCACATCCCCCACCAATCCCAGGTTTTTTGTTTTTTGTTTTTGTTTTTTTTTTATCTTGGGATCGAATTCAGGACCTTGCACTTGCCAGGCAGGCACTTGTGCTCCTGAGCTATCTGCCCTGGCCCCCAGCCTCAGTTTAAAACTTTCCAGCTGCATCATCTGGAATGGGACCCAAGAAACACCCTCACAAGGCCCCTGCAGGGTCTGGCCCATGCTCCATGGCCTCCAGCAACACTGGCCTGGGGACCACATCCTTGCCTCAGCGTCTTTGCCCTTGCTGTTCCTCAGGCTGGGAAACTCCTCTGAACTCAGCCAGGCCTGCTCCTGGGTAAGGACTCAGCTCCAGAAAGCCCAGCCTGCCTGCCTGCCTATGAAATCCATTTGCTAGGGCCTTGTTTTGTGCTCCACTGCATCTTACCATGAACTTTAATCTTGTATTTATTTGGTACAGGGTCTCAGCAGCTTGGACTCATAGGATCCTCCTGTCTCAGCCTCTGCAGTGCTGGGATTCCAGGCGTAGGCCACTGCATGACAACTCTCAGGGTTTTGGGCCAGCAAGGCATGCAGTACCTGGGATTGAGCCCAGGTCCCTGGCCTGCCAGGCAAGCACTTAGGCCATCAAGCTATCTCCCCATACCCAGTGTACTTCTTTATCCACCTCCTCAAAGAGAGAAGATGCTCCCCGGGAACCCTCAACCCCTGGGCATGGCCCAAAGTAGATGCTCACTGCTCACCAAAGAACGAGAGCTGACTGACACTGAGAGCCTGTGAGCTTGGAAAGGGGTCCAGAAATTCCTACCGCCCCCAGCTCCACACTGGACTGTCCTGCTCCCTGGTGTGCAGGGTGTGTGTGTGTGTGTGTGTGTGTTGGTGTGTGCGTGCTTTGCCTACTGCAGTCGTAAGCAGTGCAGGCACCTTAGGGCTCAGTGAGCTCCCGTGGGAATCACCAGTTCGGGGAGGTTGCCCCACGGGGGTGGTCAGGACTGGGGTCAGCCAGGCACCGCCCCGACTGAGGCGTTCATTCTCAGCCACTTACTCTTCCCCGGGCAGGAGGAGGATGGCAGGAAGCGCCCGAGGCGCCTGACCAGCGGCCAGGCCTTGCTGCCCCGCAGGAGGCGTGGAGCCAGGTAGTGGGGACCTCAGAGGCCCAAGGCACAGCCCTGGGGTGGCCGGGGTGCGGGCCGCCAGATGGGACTTACCCATGGCGAGCTGGGCTCCACGGGTGGGCGTACTGGGGGCGCTGGGGAGGCGTGCGCACCCCCCTCCCGGCCGGCCGAGTCCCCGCCGAAGCCGCAGCTGCCTCCGGACAAACTTTCCGGCCCGCCCCGCTGCACCCCTCCCTTCCTCCCGTGCCCGCGCCGCTGCCACGTCGGCCAAGGGAGGCGGGACGCCCTGTGTCCTCCATCCCGCCAGAAGTTCTCTGGTGGAGTGGTCCCTCCCTTTGTCGCTCACACTCGCCTGACCTCCCAATACACACACACACACACACACACACACACACACACGCAGTCTCCGCCCTCCGAGTCTCACCATCCATTCATCCCACAGTAAGATCTGCACACCTACAACTGGGCGGGGGCTCCCTAGGGCCTAGCTGGGTCCCTAGTTTTTGTTTGTAAGGAGCTTATACTCCTGCAGAAAGAAAAACAAATTACAAAAGGAGCCTGCTACTGAACACTGCTGGGCGGAGAATTAAACCAGGGCAATGGGCTGGGTATGCTGGCAGATAGTTCAGTATTAGCAGGCCTGGGAGACAAAAGACATCAAAAACCTGCTTTGCCAATTATAGTTACAGAAATAAGACGGTGTATAATATATTTATAATCATCTCTTAGGTCTCAGGTCAAAAATATTCAGCCACAGAACAGGGAGATCTTAAGATCAGAGCGCACATAGCTGCACGACATACCTGGCCAATTCAGGGTCATTTTTTTCTTAAAACTAGAGAGCCACACACTCGGCATCCCAGTCACAAGATCTACCTACAGTATGCACATTAAACTAGGCCTTAACTCAGAGTAGAACAGTGTACTTCAAGAAAAACTCTGACCACCTGGGAGGAACAAAGAAGAGCTTTTACAACAGTAAGAGAGACACTAGACTTTTAAGGTGAATGTCGGCAGGCAGGACGGCTGCGGAGACGGGGCAAAGGTAATCACTATATGGCAGCAGGGCCATAAGCCCCGGGAGTTCCTGCTAAGGGGAGACCCAGGGCCACTGTTCAGGGGCCGCCTTAGTTTGGCCCGCCCTTTGCCTTAAGAGAATACTTCTGCCTCAGGTGATTTTACACTTTGCAATACATTCTCTCTTTTCTCACAGTGTTTTTCTGTGTCTTGGATGAGTCCTTTCCTCAAGAGCACAAGGATGGAGGAACCCTTCCACTAACCGGTGGACGGCGACACTTGCGAAGGGGGCACCTGAGCGGAGGCCAGGTGGTCCAGGTGGAAGGAGCTGCAAGGGCAAGAGCCTTGGGGTGAGAAGGAGCTGGTGGACACAAACAACACCAGAAATGAAACCAGAGGGCTGGGAGCCTGGGTGCGGACAGGGGAAGCAGAAGAGAGGCCTGCCCAGAAGGGACAGGCAAAGGCCCGGTCCTTTAAGGCCTGGAAAGGGGAGCTCTGCAAGGGTTATAGGAGCCAGGAGCCATTTGGGCGCCTACTAGAGGGGGAGGTGAAGTGAGTTTGGCTCAGATCACAGTGGGGATATAGAAGGGTGGGCAGATTGGAGAACAGCAGAGAGGCTGCAAGAGGAGCGGCTCAGGGCTGGGAAAGGAGAGAGAGTTCTGTGTAGGCTCTTCTGTGACGTTGAAGGCTATGTGACGTGACCCTGGGCGTCCATGCGGAAACTGGTGGGCAGCTGGATGTGAGTCTGTAAGTGTTCTAAGAGGAAGGAGTTGCTATGTGGTGATCTCTTGAAACCCTGAGCAAGTTGCTAATCATTCCTGCCTCAAAGGCTGTTGTGAGGGTTAACAGTAAACTAATATATGTAAAATGCTAATTCCAAGTCACATAGACACCTGTGGCACAGTGGGGGCTGTGGGATCACCCTCTCCAGTCGCTTTGCATCTGGACAATGCCCAGGGCCAGCCTCCTTACTGCTTGTCCTAGGCCCTGCCCCTCCACAGCCGCCCATCTCTATATCAGTTGAGGGGCTGGTGAGATGGCTCAGTAGTCTAAAGCACCTGCTTAGGCAAGCTTACGCAACTGCAGGGACTGTAGTTCGATCCCCAGAACCACATGCTGCACCAGCCCCACTCCCAGGTCAGACTGGGCTGATCATAAGAAAGAAAGAAAGAAAGAAAGAAAGAAAGAAAGAAAGAAAGAAAGAAAGAGGGAAAGAATTTAATTATATCCATGCAAAGTACGGGCCAGGAATCTCGACAGGCTGATGGGCCCTGTGTGTCACTGTCCTGTTGAATCCTAGGCCCCGGTAAAAGGTTTGTCATCTGGGAGTAGGTACCATCTGAGGGCTTATTCTGGAGCTGAAGCTGGAGCTGGAGCTGGAAGACCGTGAGCTAGGACCATCGCGGTGCCTTTGCTAGTGTGGACGTCTTCACAGCATGGCCCTTTTCAAAATATTTTACTTTGAGACAAATCCTAAGTCACTAAATTGCCCAGGCTGAGCTCAAATTTGTGATCCTCTCACAAAATGTATGCCCTACCTTCACCCAGGGTGGCACTGTCATTGCTGTGTTCAGTCTGGCCTGGCTATATCCATATGTGCAGGTGATAGCGCCTCTGCACCTGAGCTCCTTTTGACTCTGTTCAGATGCCTGTGCAGGTCCCAGAGCCACAGAGGAAGCAATGCATCTTGGGGACAGCCCTCAACCTTCCTTCGTGGTCCTGAAGAGGAAGGAGGCTTATAGGGACCCAGTCCTTGGCCCCAAGGAGGTGAAGCCCCAGAAGGACTGAGCTTTGGTTGCCAGGGCTGGACACCAGCTTGCCAGCCCACCCTTCAGGGCTGCCTTCCTGGGCTTGGCTTCCTCATTTCTTGCGATGATGCCCCAAAGAAGCCACTGCTATAATTTGGATCTAGGGTGTCCCCTGCCAAGTCTCCTGCTATAACCTCTCATACTTGAGCCTGCTCCACCATCTGCAGTCGCCACCACACTGCCCTCAATGCCCAATTTATCAAGGTCTCTGGCTTTCTTCTTTGGAGACTCTGTCTCCCCAGCCCCGCCAATCTTCCAGCTCCAAGTCACTTCATTTTCCATCAGAGCCCCTTGGCTTTCCACCTGCTCCTAACTACCTTTTAATATTCTGGGGAACAAAACAGCTACAATGCCTTTCTTTCTTTCTTTCTTTCTTTTTTTTTTTTTTTGTCTTTTGGAGACAGGATCTCACTATGCAGTTCAGGCTGGCCTTGAGCTCACTTTTGTAGCCCAGGCTGGTCTCGAACTTGCACTGATTCTCCTGTGTAGACACACAAAAATTGTGATACACTCAAGAGCTGGGATTACAGGTGTGCACCACCAGGCCTGGCTTACAATGCCTTTCTTTCACCTTTAGCGGTCCAAGAATAAAATAAAAGAGGTGGCATTTATTTATTTTATTTTATTTTTATGTTATGGTCAGCTCAGCTTGCCCTGGGGCTGGGGCTGGCACAGCATGTGGTGCCAGGGATTGAACTGTGGTCTCTGCAGTTGCCATCTTACCTGCCCCAAAGAGGTAACATTTACATACAGCTTTGTTTTCTTTTCTCATGAGCACAATCTGAGCATGCCTGACTTCCCATTCAGGTGCTACTGCCCTGTGGGAAAACAGGCAAGCTCACACCTGGCTGATTGCTAGTGCAGAATCCAGATATGAATCCAGATGTGGATACAGATGTGACTCAGTCATTCAAACTTCCAACAAGGGAATCTGGGACAGTACAGAGGAAGGAAGGTTTCCAGGGACACTGCAGCTTACAAAGTTGGATTTTCTCCCTTCTGAGTGGTCAGGAAGGGCACTCCCAGGGAAATGCCACTTGAGTTGAGAATGGAAGGACGTCTGTGGGGGTGTAAGCAAGGAAGGGAGGGAAGAGTGCTCGGGCAGAGGAGGTGGTGGGTGAGAAGGCCCTGTAGCAGGAGGGAACACAGCAGAGAGGAGAGAGGGCAAGGAGAGCAGCTGCAAGGGGCTTTGCAGGCAGAAGGGCCTGTAAGAGCATGCAGGGCTGCCCCTGATGAACTAGGGTTGGGTCTTTATTCTAAGCACAGTGGGGAGCTATTGAAAGTTTGCACCTGAGTTGAAAGAAGGCCAGCCAGTCTGACTTTAGCTGTCCTGGCCTTTGCAAATATGTTTGCAAAGTCTTATTTCCAAAGCCGGGGTGCAGAGGGTCTGGGAAGCATAGAGATGGCTGTGTAGACACACAAAAATTATGATACACCACAACCTTGAGAAACAGGGTGTTATAAATAAGATTGGCTTTGGATGAGCTTTGAGTAGCCTGAGCTGATCAAAGTGTGCTGCGAAACACGTTATGCCAACATAAAGGGTCTAATGTTTGGAAAGGGTCCTGCTGGGTGCATGAATAAAAGCCAGAGCCAAGGACGTGGGCATCATAGCAACCCTTGGATCAAAAGTCCTCTCTCTCCCTGGTACTTCAGATCAGACCCCAGTGACTGTGGTGGATGGGAAGGGAGAAAAAATGAGCAGGTGAAAAGCATCTGTTGTCCCTGAGGCATGGTCACGGTCATCAGCATATTTAATTATAATAAAAACTGCCTGCAGCTGACTTCCCATTCTATTCTGTGTGCGCGCGCGCGCGCGCGCGTGTGTGTGTGTGTGTGTGTGTGTGTGTGTGTGCATGCATGACTCCTAGGAATTAGTCCCAGCACTTTCAGATTGAGATGGGGGTCTTACAAGATTGCCCAGGCTGTGCTTCAACTTGTGATCCTCCTGTCTTGGCTTCCCAGAGTCCTAGGTTTATAGGTGCAGGTCACCACTCACCCCACTCCCGATGGTCCCTGTTCTGAACCCTGGGAAAGTAGAGCTCAAAGAAAGAATGCAGGAGCCTGGGTCACATGGAGCTCTGGGCACTGTCGCTGTCCACCATGGCTGCCTCTCCCTGGAACTTTGCCCTGTGCCACCTCTCCTGGCTTGCAAAGCACATCTCTCTGCTGAGGTAAACCTGCCAGCTCCTCACTGGTCAGTTTCCTCTGTGCAAAGGCTGCCTGAGGCCACTGTCCTGAAGGGGTCCGATGGGAAGCGGAGGGACTTCCACCAAGTTCTCTGCTCAGTACAGAGAGGCGTGCAGCGGGTAGCACCTTTCTTCTCTTGCTTTTATATCTTCCTATGATGTGCGGGGTTTGGTGGCTATCCTGCAACCACGAGGGGAAGGGAAAGCATTCAAACAACAGGTGCCAGAAGGCAAGGCAAAAGGATAAAAGGAATTAATGTCCTTGGTGACATAAAGTTCCTGAATGACCCCTGGAAGCCTTGCCTCTTGAGATATTATGAGCCAGTACTGGAATTTATTATTCTTACCATTCAAAATACTCGATTAAGGGGCCTGGCGGGATGGCTCAGTGGTCTAAAGCACCTGCATGGGAAGGCTTGGGTGGCTTCAGGGACCGCGGTTAGATCCCCGGCACCACATGCTGCACCAGCCCCACCCTCGGGGCGGACTGAGCCAGCCATAAAAATGAGTGAATAAACAAACAAAGGTTCTGAAACAAGAAAAAAATAAATAAATAAAATTTAAAAATTCTAACCCCCCCCCCCAAAAAAACACCCAAAACACCCCAAAATACTCGATTAAAATACTTGATTACTTGTACTTTAAAATATAAAATTGTGGGAGTATCTACCTACAGAGAGCACTTCCTGGTGCCCACTGCAACCCAGGAAGTTTATATTTGCAATCCTATGAAAAGCTATTGGAATTCTAGCAAGTTAATTCCAATCGACCACTTGCAGTGCAACCCATAGTGAGAATAAAGCCATGAAGGCATATTCATAGTCGTGGGGAGCCCTGGGGTCCCGAGTCCAGCCACAGGGGTGGCTATCTGGAACAAGGCCTCGACCCAGGGTTGCAGCTGGGTATTATTAATTCATGAGGAAGGGAGTGGCTTGAGACTGAGTGACCATGAGAATGGTGAGAGGCCGGTGAGTGCTATGAGCTGGGCTAGGTAGGAGGCCTGAAGTCCTCTCTGCAAAATGCAGAGAGGGGTGTTCAGAAAGAGTAACCTGCATGACACGGTTGGCATCGTATTGAATGTTTGCGGGGCTCCGCTTCATCTCTCATGTGTGATCTTTTATGCCCTGGCAAATCATAGCCTCTGATCTTTCGGGGAAGGGCTCCCTTGAATTTTGGGTCAACTTCTTAATGACTTGCCCTCTACATCCTGGCCCTTACGCCCCTTCTTACTGAGTGGAAAGGGGACAAGCAGGATAAACCCAGAGAAGGAAGCAAAAGATCTGGACTGTCACATAGAAGAGAAACAACCAGCTGTCATATGTAAGCATCTAGTTTTAAGTTATTTATGCAAAAGTGCTTTATCCTGTCTACTATATGGTAATCAAAAGCACACTCACGCAGCGGTGCTATCAGTCGGGTTCTTGCTGCAGACCACATAATAGGCTTCTCCAGTGAGAGGTGGTCTCAGTGTCCCCTTAGGACACCTCACATGGGGAAGCCACTGTCCCCACCAGCAATAGTGGCTGGATGCTAGGAATCAAATGATAATCACTATTGCATTAAGCGCTCCATAAATAATAGTAGCTTCCGTTTCTGGAGTGCTTGTCATGTGCCTAACCCAATGCTAGGTGCTTTCCTTGTGGTTCCTTCTTAAATCTTCACAAAAGCCCTACAAAACAGGGAATGACTTGCTGTGGTTCTCTTTCTTTCAGTATTAAGGGCTGAACCCAGGGCTTTCACGCTCAGCCGAATCGCTAGCCTCTTTTATCTTTTATTTGGCAACAGGGTCTTGCCTTGTTGCTAAGATACCTGGGCTGGCCTCCGATTTTCAATCCTTCTGCTTCAGGCTGTCAGAGTGCTGAGATTACAGGTGTGCACCAGCGATACCAACTTATTTTATAAATGAAACCAAAGCACAGGCAGGTTCTGCCTGGAGCCTTTGCCCTCATCATTGTCCCTGCCTGAATCTTCCCTCAGGAATCAATTCACAGACTCAAATGTGTGTGCCTGTGTGTGTGTGTGTGTGTGTGTGTGTGTGTGTATGCACAAACATGCATGTGTCTAGTGTTGCTGGTGACTGAACCCAGGGCCTCTGCACTGTGTTACATCCCCAGACCTATTTTTAAGTTGAGATAGGGTTTTGTTGAGTCACTGACTTGTCTAATCTGGGCTTGAAGTTGCAGGCTGCCTGCCTCCCCTTCCTGGAGTGCTAAGATTACAAGTGTGCCCCACCAACCAGGTTCAGGTGCCACCTCTTCATGGAAACCTTCTCCGTCATTTTATTTAAAAATGTATCACAATGGGCTGGCGAGATAGCTCAGCAGTCTAAAGTGCCTGTTCAGGCAAGCGCATGGGAACTGTGGTTCCATCCACAGTACCACATGCCACGTCAGCCCTGCCCCCAGGGTGGGCTGAGCTGGCCACGAGAACAAAAAAAGTATCACTCCTCTCTTCCACTCTACTATCCCTGGGTAGCCATTTAATGCATTATATCATATACAGCCAGGATGTTTTCCAAGAATAAAAAGTGGCCACCGTTAATAGTTAAGGCAGGAGCAGAAGCACGTTGGGAGCTAGTGTCCCTGGCAAAGCAGCCTCCATGTCATCCTACCCATTCCTCTGCCTGTTTTCTTTCCGTATCACCTACTATTTCTATACCAACTCTACATGTTCCTTATTGTCTATTTCTACCTGACAGAATACAAACTCCATAAAGGCAGTAATAAACCTTTATTTTATGTGCTGCTAGGATCCCAGGACCTTCATATCTGGCATTTGGGAAATACTCACTCAGCAAATATTTGTTGAAATGAGTTTGTGAGTCAATGAATGAATAGGCATCTGGGCCTGACCCTGTGCAAGCCAGGAAGAGACTGTGCATGCCTGAGAAGGGGCTCCGGGGTGAAAGCCAAAGCCCCTCTCGCCCTTTCCTTCACTGCTTGGCTTTTCTGTCTGGATACCTGCTGCACATTCCACACTCAGAGGAGGACGCCTCCAAGGGCCATGTCTGGAGCGTCACCCAGCTGCTCAGCACCTCTGTTCCAGCACAAGGCGTCCTTTAGGGCTGGGCTTCTGTCTCTGCCCTTTCAGCTCCTAGATTCTTCCTAGCACCATCTTGCTCCCACCCCATGAAGCTGCTGATTTCAGTCCACCTCAGTCCTGCCTAGAGTCTTTACTCTCTCCTTGGCATAAGCACCCTCTCATTCCTCCACCTGGATGAGCCCAAAACCTGGGAGGGCAAGTTCTATTGGCGCACAAGCACAAGGAGTGGCCAGGGAGATAGCTCAGCGATCTAAGTGCCTGCCTGATAGGTGCAAGGACCCGGGTTCAATCCCTGGTACCACATGCTGTGCCACTGAGCTGGCCACAGAAACCAGGCTTGGGGGGCACATGCCTGTAATCCCAGCACTGGAGAGGCTGAGACAGGACGATCACTAAGAGTCTGAGCTGCATAGCAAGACCCCGTACAAAATAAGTAAATAAATAAAAGGGTACAAGGGAATAAGGTGCACTTTGGATAGAAGTAAAAAACTGACACAAACTGTTGGGACTTTAGTTTGGTTGATGGGTCAGATTTTAAAGTGCTATGACCTAGCAACTTTACTTGTAAAAAATGTTTTCAGAACCATCATGAACATTTGCAAAGATGCCTGGGTAAGACAACTGCAGCAGTAAGAGGAAACAAAGCGAAGCTAAAAACAAAACAAAACCGTTCAAGAAGGATTTGGTAGGGCCAGCCAAATAGTTCAATGGATTAAAGCACCTGAAAGTAGGCACAGGGGTCAGGGGTTTGATTCCTGAGCCTGCTGTGCTGGCCCCGTCCCTGGGCAATTGA
>PVJA010028135.1:0-27897 GCA_004027025.1 Myocastor coypus
CTCTCTCTCTCTCTCTCTTTCTTTCTGAGACAGGGTCTTGATATGTAATTCAGGCTGGCCATGAACTCATAGTGTTTCTCCTGGCTCAACTGCCCAAGAGCTAGGATTACAGGTATGCAGAGTTCCCTGTCATTCAGTTATATTAAAGAGTCTGAGAGGTACTGATATTAGATCTAAAATTGTCCTGCAATCTAGTGATAAATCCTTTAGGTCCTGAGCTTCTCTTAATAGGTAAGTACTTTATTTGGTCTTTAAATCACTGCTTCAGTTTTATTGCCTGTTATTAGATTATTTAGGTTTTTTAAGAAATACATTCTTGGTTCAGTTTTGGTAATTCATATGTACTTAGAAATCTACCATTTTTTTCTGAATTCTGTAACTTATTGCAGTACAGATTCTCAAAGTATTAATAATCTGGATTTTGGAAGTGTCCATTGTAAATTTGCCTGTTTCATTTACAGTTGCATTTATTTGAGTCTTTGCTGTTTGGGGAGAAAGACTGTATAAGTTTGTCCATTTTTAAAAATTATTTCAAAGATTCAATTTGTTGAATCATTAAGTTTTTATTTTATTAGCTTCAATTTCATTAATTTCTGCTGATCTTTATATTGTTTTCCTTTTTGTAGCCCAGGCTGGTCTCGAACTCACACTGATCCTCCTGCCTCAGCCTCCCAAGTGCTGGGATTACAAGCGTGTGCCACCATGCCTGGCACTCCTTTTTTAAATTTTTAAAGAGAATAAAAATAGTAATAAAAATTAGTAGAAATGACACAGAATTTCACCAAACAAAATGATAGGAATTTAATAATGCTTGTTGCAGATTATTTTCTTCAAATTATTTCTTCAGATTACCAGATATAAACATGCAAAATTTGTCAAAAACATTAAAAAAGAGAAAAAAATTGAAGATTAACTGTTCCTTTCAGTAGACCAGTAAAAATCAGCAGTACAATTATCCAAGCTACCCTGTATATATATATATTTTTTTTTCTTCTTTCTTTTCTGTATTAGCTTTGATATTAGATTGTCCTTGTTGTTATAAGACGTTAGGTTATTTATTAGGCCTTGCTCTGCTCTTCTGATATGAGCATTTACTGCTATAAACTTACCTCTTAGTATTGTTTTCATTGTGTCCATAGGTTTTTAAAACCTCTGTGTGAATGGACCTTTATATGCTTAGAGCTGGAAGCCACGTTTTCTCCACTCTGGGTGTAATGGACAAGGCCAGAGCAACACCAGAGCCCAGAAACTGGGCCCCATGTCAAGTGCTGCTTTATTCCAATTAGTGCTACATATTCGCTATGTTGTACAGTTGTATAAATTCCAATATTATTATCTTGTTGAAGTGAATGTATTTTCATGTCTGATTTATTCCTCCCTCCACTCGATTGTGGTCCTGAAAGAATTTGTGAGGTATTTCTGTTTTAATTGATCTTTGTCTTCAAGGAGGAAGTTGAATTTTTTCCCCTTTTTAAAATTTTTATTTTATTTTTTCTTGTTTCAGAACTTTTGTTTGTTTGTTTACTTATTTTTATGGCCAGCTCAGCCTGCCCTCAGGGCAGGGCTGGCGCAGCATGTGGTGCCCGGGATCAAACTGCAGTCCCTGAAGCCGCCTGTGGGTGCTTTAGACTGCTGAGCCATCCTGCCGGGCCCGAATTTTTCCCCTTTGGATATCTTAGAATGCACTCATCTTTCTAAATATTATTGTGTTTGTATGATCTAGATTTTAAATTTTCATTAGAGATTTACGTGTACCAATGTGCCTGTAATCCAAGCTATGCCAAGGCTGAGGCAGGGAGATCACAATTTTAAAGCTAACCTCGGCAAATTAGCAAAAGCTTCCCTCAAAAAATCAACTAGATAGATAGATAGATAGATAGGTAGAGAGAGAGAGAGAGAGAGAGAGATAATAGACAGATAGATACAGAGATACATAGATACATAGATAGATGGGAAGTGGGGATGCACATGTGGCACCAGTCCTGCCCTTGTATGTGCTGAGCCAGCGACTGAGTCAGGGTATGGTGGCATGCGCCTGTGGATCACTATGAGTTGGAGCTGTGTAGCTGTGTAGTGAGACCTTGGGCAAAAAAAAAAAAAAAAAAATGGGAGTGAAGTTCAGGAGAACACCCCTAGTCTCAATCTCTAGTAATGCAAAGAAAAAATAACTGTCATGAAATTTTTCAGCATGCATAACATGGTACGAATGCTACTTGAAAGAGTGAGGTGTTTTTTTTAAAGACCAATAATCTTCCATTGAGCTTTATCTTCTGTGTAGGCAATATGCAGATACTGGTGTAAGAAAATGTACATCTGGTGTACTCAGATTTCAGAATTAGGTATAACTCACGCATGAGCTATGAGAGATGAGTGCTAGCAGCCACACTCCCAAGTCTTGGCTAAAAGCTAGGGTTGCTTCTAAAACTCAAGCCTTGCCCAGTTTTGAGAGACAACTTTTTTCCTTCAGCCTTGGTAGAGAAAAAAGAGAGATAATACAAATCACCCTGATGTTGTGCTTGGTGCACTGCTGCCTTTGGGATTGTCCTCTGGCATGCTTATCTTCTGACTATTGCTCGTAGGTGACCTTAGACAGTGGGCTATCCGCAGCTCAGATGTGTCAGGGGTGTGCTGAACAGTGACATACAGGCTCAAAAAGAAACAATGAATGGTACACTATGGGCTGCCTACAGGGAATCCTGCCTCAGCTGGCCATTGGCTCTCTCTCATGCAGGCCTATTCAGCTTTGAAGCACATAGGAAGAAGTATATTAAGCTTATTGCAGATTCCCAGCAGTTAAATATAAAGTCTCTGCTTTGAATCATAATAGCGTTGAGCTCATGCTTTTGTTTCTACTTTTTGTTCATTGATTTCATGAGTTAATTGATTGGCAGGATAGCAAACAGTATTCTTCCAGAGAGCAAATGACACACTCATTTTACAAATGTGTTGGGGGCAAAGAATGCCTGAGAGGTGTGTCCTTATTCTTAAAGCACTGGAGGGATGGGAGTCTTGTCATGTCACTGAGATTTACTTTCATTGTAAGAGTAAGATGATTTCTTTAGAAGCTATATAAATTACTGAAGGGAATTATGAGCAAGAGTATGTTTTGGGTGAGTAGATACTAAATACCCATCTCAATGGATCATTGCTATTCCAAATATTTTTCCATTAGCTAGTTTCAGTTCAGGAAATAGATTAGACCTGTAATGGCCTAAGCAATCAGGAAATGAGTGATACATTTATAGATTTTACCAGTGACTTTGAAATAAGACTTCTTGCCTGTTAAAAATTACAGCTGTACCATACTCAATATAAGTGCACCTCCTTTAAAAAATGCTTTCTAAATGCTCCTTTCTCTCTCCTGTTCTTTTCTCAGGTATGTTTTCCCAGTAGCAATATTTTCCCCCATGACATTCTTAATAAAGAGAGTAAGTGACCTAAAATTGAAACTGTTCCTTTGAAACTGTTTTAAAGGAAAGTCTGATTTTATAATAAGTGTAGGTAGTCTAACTGCCATTGAACCCAGGCTATATGTTCTGTTAGTAGAGCCGAGTTTACTTCTGGCCTTACTCTAGAGTCAATAGCAAGTCTGAGCCATCTAGCCACATGGCCAGTCTCATGGCTCTGTTCAGCCTAGTTCAGCCTAGAGCATCTTCTCCACTCTGAAAGGGCCCAGAGCAAGCTCATTCTCACTTTGTTTAATCCCAACTGTGTGGTTTTGAAATGCTAGGAATAATTGGGTCCCATACATAGTCCAGAGGCAAGTCATGCTTTTAGCTTCCCATAAGGCCTTACTTATAAGTCAAGAGGGGAATCAGGCTGATTCCCTTCTTAATTTTGCCACTGGATGTATATATATATATATATATATATATAATGTTTTGGGTGAGTAAATACTAAATGCCCATCTCAGTGGATGATTACTATTGTAAATATTTTTCCATATGGACATGGAGGATCTGGGGATTAATATATTTGTTTTTATTATGTGTAGAAATTTTATCTTATTTTTGCAGCCTATTGATAAAAGTTCTATAGGTTGTAAAAGTAAAATAAAGGTCAATAACATCTCATAACTCAATCATATATATATATATATATATATGCCTCATATATATATCTATATATCTCATATATATCTATATATCTCATATATATGTATCTCATATATATATATATATATATATATATATATATATATATATATATATCTTGGCCTTTTACCTTTTACAGCTACTGAACTGTTGACCTTTATAGTGAATTCTTTGAGTTTAGCCTAAAACCATTGTTATTAGTATGGTCAAACAAAAAGAAAGCACACACACACACACACACATACACACACACACACAATCCCTGCTACAGTGTCTGGTAACAGGTTTTCCTGGTGAGCAGATTTAAGCACAAGGTAATATTTTTCACAAATAACACTATTTACATAGCAGTATATTTCAACATGGAGTCCAGTTAAAGTAGACTGGACCTAACACGCAGTTCAGTGTTGCCACTACAAAGTATAGAAGCTGCCTAGCTAACCTGTTATGGTATATTGGTTGCAGAACTAATTCAGTGCCTGATCGATGATTACAGTCTGCACTCCAGAGTTCTGCTTCTCTTATATTTATCACAAATGAAGGTTCTTTTTTTTTTTAATCCTCCTTTATTAAAGCTGAGCTAACAAGCTTCTACATCAAGCTGCTCAATATGGACTTAAAAAAAAAAAAAAAAAGCTTAGGGAAGGAATTCATTTAATGAGTAGGGGAATTGGCATTTGTACCCTGGCACCATTTATACAACTTTCAACATCATTTTTTTTTTTTTTTTCTTTTTGAAGCCTTAAGTTTTTACTGAGGAAAAATTTGGCTGTCAAGTTAAAAAAGTTCAACCCACAGCATCTCCTTTTCGGTAGTGCAGTAGATATATGCAAAATATTTTTCCTTGTCTTTAAAAGAAAAAATAGTATTTTTTACTATAAGAACATTTAAAAATGCACTTTAAGCTAGCCAATTTGTACCACTCATAAAAGGAATAGGTTCCTTCCTTCCCCTCCTTTGACTATCCAAAGCAGCAGAGAGTTGTGTAAACTGTAAGAACCCCACTGGTTCCCAACTACAGGTCAGGGCTAGAACAGAGCAAATACAGAAGCTTGGTGCTAGGGCTGCAGTGTGAGGCAGCAGAGGCAAGCAGAAGCTCACAGTAAATGCATGCCAGACAGAGGTGTAGGTGAAGCGGTCTCAGCTGATTTACTGCTTTTCAAGGAAAAAAAGAGACAAGTTGCGGGCCTGGCGGGATGGCCCAGTGGTCTAGAGCGCCTGCTTGGGGAAGTTTGGGCGGCTTCAGGGACCACGGTTCGATCCCGGGCACCACATGCTGCGCCAGCCCTTTCCTCAGGGCGGGCTGAGCCGGCCATAAAAATGAATGAATAAAAAAAAAAAAAAAAAAAAAAAAGAGACAAGTTGTAAAGTGCTTCTTTTTTTTTTTTTTAAAGACCCTAGACTTTTGTCACATTTATAGGGATCTTAAACCCTTTATATTCCCATGCACATAGGTAGTTTTGATATACATGGTAAGTAACTTCAATATTCAGGAAGACAAATATTGTATTGTTGTCAAAGGACAATAGAATTCTTCATGCTTCTAGAATGGGGAATTTTCCCTTGATTCTTCAAAAATGGTGAAATTGTGTATTCAACTTCCTGTCTCTGTACTCCCACCATATTTGAAATTCTACAGTAATTTTCCCTTCAGTTATTTGCCTAATGACTTTTTAATGAGTTTCCACTGTTATTCCCCATAGATAGAACAATATTCTTTTTTACTCAGTTGAGTTGACACAGTAAGATCTTTAAAGATCTTATCATTCCACAATACTGACCTTAAAGATCAAATATGGGGAGACTGATGACACAGCTCTATGGGAAAGTACTTGCCTAGCATGAAAGGTCCTAAGTTCAGTCCTGACACTGCAAAAAATCATATATTAGGTATATCACAGTACCTTTTCCTGTTTTATTGAGGTGTAATCAACAAATTTACAAGTGTATATTAAGATTTACATAATTGATTTGCTGTATATATAGTTAAATAATTACTTCAATCAAACTAATTAATAAATCCAATATCATATATCATTACTTTTTATTGTATATGTGTATAGTGGAACATTTTAGATATATTCTCTTAGCAAATTTCAACACAGAATTAATTGTAGTGGGCGTGCTGTACATTATGTCCCCTGACTTTAATCATCTAATAAGTGAGAGTTTGTGCCCTTTTTACCAACACCTCTCTACTCCATATCTGATAACCATTGTTATTAGTCTCTATTTCTGTGAATTTAATGTTTTTGGTTTGTATATGTAACTGAGATCATATACTATTTGTATTTTAGTACCTGGCTATTTCACTTTGTATAATATTCTCCTAGTTAATGTATGTTATCTCAGTAGCAAAATTTTCTTCTTCTTTTAGGGCTTAATAATATTCCTTGACATAAAAATATACACATCACATTTGCTGCATCCCTTCACCCTTTGGGATACCCTTAGCTTGTTACCACGTCTTGGCTGTTGTGAGCAGTGCTTCAGTCAGCATGGAAGTACAGATGTCTCTTGAAGATGCTGATTTCCTTTCCTGTGGATGTATACCTAGAGGTAGAATTACTGGATCATATAGTCCAGTATTTCTACTTTTAAAGTTCTTTTCAATTTTTATTTTTTTACAAGAGGGAGTGTTTTTTGTGTGTGGGACCAGGGATCAAATTCATGACCTTATGCTTTCCAGGCATGCACTAGTGCCACAGAGCTATTTTTCTAGCCCCATCTCTTTTTAATTTTTTGAAGAAGCACCATATTGTTTTCATAGTGGCTGGACCAATCTAAATTCCTACTAAAAGTATACAGACTCATTTCTACACATCCTCACCATCACTTTTTGTTTTAGACAGCAGCCATCCCTACAGGTATGAAATAATATTTCATGGTTTTGACTCACATTTCTGTGATGGTTTGTGATGCTGAAGACTTTTTACTATAAGTCCTTGTATGTCTCCTCAAAGGTCCTTTCCCATTTTTATGATTTGGGTTTTTAAAAAATCTTAGTTATCTGGTATAGGGTCTTGCTACACAGTTTGAATGAACTTGTAGGGGCCTCCTGTCTCAGCCTTCCTAGCACTGGGATTATAAACATCCACCACTATGCCCAGTTTCAGTGGCCAGCTTAGTGGTAGGCCAGTGGAACATGTGGTGCTAGTGATCAAATCCAGGTCTTTGCACTTGACAGGCAGCTGTTTAGACTCCTGAGCCATCTCCTCAGCCCTAATTTGGTGGGTTTTTTTTTTCCCTCTTTGATACCGAGTTCTGAGTTTCTTACATATTCCAGTTATGAATCCATTAGATATCTGATGTGCACATACTTCCTCCTATTTCTTTTCATTTTGTTGTCTCTCTCTCTCCCCCTCTCCTATCCCCTCTCTCTCCCCACCCTCTCTTGTGCCAGGAATTGAACTCAGGACCTTGTGCTCACAAGACAGGCACTATGCTGCTAAGCTCCATGCCTAGCCCTTGTGCCTTGTTGACTGTTTCTTTTGCTATGCAGAAGCTTTTTAATGTGATGTTGTCAATTTTTTTTTGCTTTTATAACCTGTACTTTTGTCATATCCAAAAACATCATTTCCAAGACAATGTAAAGGGCGCTTTCTTCTAAGATCTTTTCAAAACTAGATCTTATATTTATATTTTTAATCTATGTCAAATTAATTTTTCTTATGTTGTAAGGCAACAGTTAGATTTTATTCTCTTGCACAGGAAGATCTTCTTTTCCTGGCACCATGTATTAGAGACTGTCCTTGCCCTGTTAAGTATTTTTAGTGCCCTTGTCAAAAGTTAAAGATCTAGTAGTTTCTACAGTGCATCATGAAAGCATAGCCTTGTACTTTCATCTTACAATAATAAGATTTTTATTTAAGTACTTCCCCAGTTTGTGTTATACTCTGAAGTTAGTGATTGGAGGAAAATACTGTTAGAGAACAGAATCTATGAGTATCACAGCAACAATAATTGGAGTATCCTGATCTGATTTAAGGTATTCAACATAATTAGGCTTTTGTGTATCAGCATATTATGGTCGCTACTACAATAAAATTAAAATATTAATGTGCTAAAGTAGTATCTCATTTGGTGCAAGCAGAAAAAAGTTCTTGATCACTGATGCTGAGGCCATTAAACTTGCAGCCTACTTAGCAAATTAATGTTTTTTCCCTTCCTGGTGTTCTTCAATTTTTCATTCCATTTATCTTGGCATGAAAATCTGTTAATTTCATATGCTTCAAAAATACAGAAGAGAATGTTGGTTAGCAACTGCCTAACTAACTATTAGGTCTAAACCTAGTAAAGACTTGAAGGGATATTACATTTATCTTTTGAGTATTGATCATCAGAACCAAGAAACTTCTTCCTTCTTTCCTTTTTTTCTGTTTCAGTTTTGGTTGGTGGGGAGATAAGATCTAATAGTGTGGTCTAGATTGGCCATAGAATAAGGCAGGAAAGCCTTGTACTTGTGAACCACCTGTGTGGATCTCCCAGCCAAAGCTGTGTAAATGCTGGGATTACAGATGTGTGTCAAAAAGCTCAACTGATTTCTGCATTTGTTGTAGTTAATTTATGCCCCAATCACTTGTAGCAAAATAAACAAATAATCACAGTGTATAAAACAAGAACATCTCTTTTCTCCCTTCAATTTTATAGTAATATTATTGTGTTCATGATTTGCTTTTCCTAACATAATATCCTATCACTAATAATATGCTCAATAAAGAGCCATTATAAAATTCATTGCATTCACAATTCTATAATCTTGCCTTTTAATGCTAAACTAACTTTTTAGAAGAGAACAGACATTAAGGTAATAAATTTGGGAATTGGTTAGAGATTGAATCAAAGTGGTTGACTTTTTTTTGTTTTTTGCAGTACCAGAACTTTACACTTGCCAGACAAGCACTTATTCTACTGAGCCATTGCCCCTGCCATGGCTGACTTCTTTAACAGTTTCTGGATATAGGACCAGAAGTCCCTTGATAATGTCATTGCACTGTTGCAGACTTGGGTGCATGGTGACGCTGATGCACTGCGGGATACTGCAGGCTCCTCTGAGCCTTGGTGTATGCTTTTGTCTGAAGGTCACATTTTTCCACCAGGAAATACAAAGTTGTTGTTATTCCCAATCTGTGGCCCGTGTTCTTCACTGTGCTTCTGTTTAACTGTCCTGGAGTAAACCGAGATATGTTCCAGTAAGTTTGCTCGCCATTCCCCTTGTGTTTTGTGATGTTGAAAAGGTAAAGCAGTTTAGCCCAGCAGACTAATGCACCTTCTTAGACAGATGCAGAGGCTGGGTTCGATCCCTAGCATGTTGCCCCCCGCCCCCCGTGAATGCTGAGATGGTAATAGAGACTGGATGTGGTGGCATGTGCCTGTAATCCCAGCTACTAGGGGCTGAAAATGGAAGGATCACCATGAGTCCAATCTACAGGGTCTCTGTAGATGCTGTACTAAATACACAAGAGGAAAAAAGGTAAAGATGACTTGTATAGGAATATTAACAAGCACAAGAAACTTATATAAATGGACCTAAGGATGTCTCCATGCAAGCAAAACTGCGTTTCAAAGAGAATTTTTTTTTTTGCTTTGTGACAGGAACTCACCATGCAGTTCAAGCTGGCCTTGAACTCACTAGGTAGCCCAGGATGGCCTCAGTCTCTCTGTGATCTTCCTGCTCCAGCCTCCTGAGTTTTGGGGTTACACATATGCACGACCATGGCTGCTTTCAAAAAGAATTTTTTGGGGCCCGGCAGGATGGCTCAGTGGTCTAAAGCGCCTGCTTTGGAAAGCTTGGGCAGCTGCAGGGACCGCTGTTCAATCCCCAGCACCACATGCTGCACCAGCCCTGCCCTGAGGGCAGGCTGAGCTGGCCATAAAAATAAACAAACAAAAGTTCTGAAACAAAAGAATAAAATAAAGCAAAAAAAAAATCTTTGAAAAACAAAAACAAAAAGGACTTTTGACTTAAGATAAAACTGCTTTGTGAAATGACTGCTTTCAAATTGTATGTTATAGAGATGTTTTGGGTAAAGGCACAGCTTATTTTCTTTCCTAGGAAAGAACTCCTCAAATATTATTTCACAAAATGGTTAATTATGTACTACATATACCAATAGTGTTCTTTTTTTAAAAGTAGAATATCTTCAGGAGACATTACACTAACATAAAATACATGTGAGTATTTTAAGCAATATTAAATTATTCATAGCTACAGTAACTATAATAATAGAGCAGTTCATCTTCAGTTAGCTAATATGAAGTTGATGTAGAAACTACAATCTGTAAAACTGTCTCCATGGTGTTCACATCTTACTCTTAATGTCAGCCTTTATGTAAGGAAAACAATGCAGGTTAACTAGAGTTAAAGTTAAGTGTGGTTATGTGTAAGGTATCTGACGGAGATGCAGGGCATGGGCTGGAGATGCAGCGCGTTGGTACAGCGCTTGCCCAGCATACACAAGGCTCCGCGTTCAAGCTGTAGCATGGGGGCTGGGATGCAATATGTGCCAAAGAGTTTACAGCAAAAATAATCTTCTAAGAGGTGTATGTGTTTGAGATGGCAGATAGACTGATACACTAGCATACTAGTGTTAAAAGGGTTTAAACTTCTTAAAATGTTCTCCTCCTCTCTATCTTTGCCACATATGTATCAGTCTTTCTTTAGAAAGCATTTCAGATTCAAAATAAAAATAAAGCTTTTCCAATAAATTAAATTAGAAAATTTGAGCATTAAATGCTACTACTATGCACACTTTCAAAATTAGGAAGATCTTTTCATTATTTTATTATTGACCAATTAAGCAACTTACTGTTACTTTTTTTTTTTTTTTTTTCTTTTAAAGCAGGATTGCACTTTTTCATTCAGGGTGGCTTTGAACTCACTATGTTGTCCAGGTTAGCCTCAAACTCCTGTGATCCTCGTGCCTCAGCCTCCCAAGTGTTAAAGTTATAGGCATGTGCCTCCATGCTTAGAATTTACTATTACATTTTCTCCTTTTTTCTTTGGTACTTGGAATTGAACTCAGGGCCTTGTACTTGCCAGGTAGGTGTTGTGCTGCTGAGCTACATCTCTGGACCTTATTATTACTTTTAAAGCAAACATAAAAGCAAGTTTTTATTACATCATGATGGGTCATTCACAAATTGATGCTTCAAATCTGGTGTAGTGGTACACCCCTGTAACCCCAGCTTTTGAGGCTGAGACATGATGATCCTGTAAGTTTAAGTCTAGCATGGGCTATCTAGTAAATTTAAGACCAAGCTGAGCTACATAGTTAGACTCTGTCTCAACCTCCCCCCATCTAAAGCAAAACAAGGGGGTCTGGTAGGATGGCTCAGTGTTCTAAATCGCCTGCTTAGGAAAGCTTAGGCGGCTTCAGGGACCGTGGTTCGATCCCTGGCACCACATGCTGCGCCAGCCCTGCTCTCAGGGCAGGCTGAGCTGTCCATAAAAAGAAGTAAATAAACAAACAAAAGTACTGAAACAAGAAAAGAAAGAAAGAAAGAAAGAAAGAAAGAAAGAAAGAAAGAAAGAAAGAAAGAAAGAAAGAAAGAAAGCAAGCAAAACAAACACTTCCCAAACTGCTACCTTAATCCACATGATACTCTATTGGTTCACAGACTATTACTTTATACAATGTATACATTAGTAACTTGAGGAGAAATTCGTAATTTGCTTTTAGTTTTCTTTATATTTGCAAATGTCTTAAAAATAATACTGTTAGAAAAGCCAGGGGTAGTGACGCCAGCCTGTAATCTCGGCACTCAGGAAACTGAGGCAGGAGGATCACCTCGAGTACAAGGTCAACTTGGGCCACATAGTGAGACCCTGTATGACACAAAACGAAACAAAATATCCCACAACTATTGGATATGATATCTTTTAGTTCATGTTCTTAATATATGATGTAATATTAAGAGTAAAATATTAAGAGAAGAGAAATATAGTATTCAGCTCTGGAAACTTAAAAGCTTCTATTTCAGCAAATAGAGTATTGAATAGTGAATTAAATCTCTTTTTTTCTCTGTTGCATTCATCTTATGTTGAGCCTGATATAGGTGGGAAAAATCTTGAGCTTTTATACTTACTACTTCTGGGGCCAATCATAGCTCTGGTTTACGATTGATCTGATCTAAAGTGGCTTAAACTCAGAAAACAGGTATCTTCTGTAAAATGGTGACAATGAAGCTAGCCCCATAATACTGCATAATAACTAAAGGAATGTCCATAACACTCCTGGCCCAGCACAGTACACATTAATTGTGCTTTATCTTTCCCTGTGCCTATTCAGCTCTAATTCAAAGTCCTTGTTTTCTTTGAAATGAAGTGGATTATATGTTTTACTGGTTCGTTCAGATTCTCAGGATAAGCTGCTACTCTAACCGAGTTTATGGGATATTTCTTTTGACTCTTAAAATACAAATGGATAGTGTAAAACCTTATTATAATTCAATTATAAAGAATTATTTGCACACACACAGCAGTCCCTTGTAATGGCTTTTTTGTTGATCAAGTTACAATAGATGAATAACATATGCAAATGTCCTCTTTGTTGCCTGTTCTATTCACAGTTGCTCAATTTCATAAGATATAATTGATTAAATTTCATTTACATCATGTGAGCGAACTGGAGAGGGCATCAAACTATAGGAGATTGTTTGCAGCCATTGTCAATCGTTTACTTCTTTGCCTGTCTCCATCATTTCTGACAAGGTCAACACAAATTACCAAATTGCTCGTGAAGTGATGTCTATGAAGATTTAATTGTTTAGTGAAAACTGGCAAATTGGTGTAATGTGACACCTTTTGTTTGTCCCTCTTGGATTTTTGTTTAATTTTTAAAAACTAATTCATAAAACCTTAAACATTATACATATTAATGGAGTACTATGTGATATTTTGAAATGTTAAATTTTACAATATTTAAATCATGTTAAACATATATGTCATCACAAACATTTATCATTTCTTTATGGTAAAAAGATTTAAAATGTTTTCCTAGCTGGACATGGTGGTATATGTCTGTAATCCCAGCACTTCAAGAGGCTGAGACAGAGAGAATCACAGATTTGTGCTCTGCTAGGGTAACTCAGAAATTTGGAAGCCCTAGCTGAAAATATCTTTTTTTTTTTTTAATATATAAAAAAAGCTGAGGATATAGCTCAGTGTGGAAGCCTGTGTATAATCTCCAGTACCATCACCACCACCACCCCTGAAAAAGCTTCTAGTTTTTTGAAATATAGCACATAATTCTCTGTAGTTACCTACTGGGCATAACTGAACTTCTGACTCTAATCATAACTTAGTACCCACTGCTTAGTCTTTCCTGATCCCTTTCTAACCCTAGGCTGTTCAGCTTCTAGTAACTTCCTTTCTCCTCTTGGCCCCCATAAGAGCAGCATTTTTAGGTTCTGCTTATGAACAAGATTATGCAATCCTTATCTTTCTGTGTCTGTTTTGTTTCACTGAACATATAACCTCCAGTTTCATTCATGTTGCCACAAATGACAAGATTTCTTTTTTAAAATACTGAGTAGTATTTTAATATATATATATATATATATATATATATATATATATATATATATATATCACATTTTCTTTATCAATTGATCACAGGATAAACAGTTGTTTCTTTTTTGTATTTTTAGAGAAGGGTCTACAGGGTGTTCAGGGGCTGACTACTAGATTGGATTTGTAGTGACCCACCTGTTTACAGCCTCTCAAGAGCTGGGATTATAGGTATGCACCACCACGCCCAGTCTCAATTGCCATCTCAGTGTTCCCGAGGGGCAGAGCTTGCCTGCATGGCAGGCCCAGGGATGGAGTCCTGGCCCCTGGGCCTGCTTTCAGGCACTTTAATTTGCTGAGCTATTTGGCTGGCTTGGGCCGAAGAGATAACCCAGCAGTCTAAAGCACCTACTTAGGCAAACTTAGGCAACCTCAGGGACCACTGTTTCATCTCCGGCACCACATGCTGTGCCAGCCTCACCCCCAAGGCAGGTTGAGCCAGCCATAACAGAAAGAAAAGAAGGAAGGAAGGAAGGAAGGAAGGAAGGAAGGAAGGAAGGAAGGAAGAAAGAAAGGAAAGAAAGAAAGAAAGAAAGAAAGAAAGATGGAAGAGAGAAAGAGATAGAAAGAAAGAAAGATGGATGGATAATTTGGCAGTCCCATTTGTTTCATCTCTTAGTTATTGTGAATAGTGCTGCAATTGCTGTGGGAATGCAGATTTCGTGCCCCAGGGCTGGAGCAGCATTGGTTCATGAATTAATCACAATCTTTTTCAGTTAGAAACAGCATCTCACTATGTACTTCAGGCTGATCTTGAACTCACTGTGTAGCCCAGGCTAGCCTCAAACTCATAACAGTCTTCTTGCCTCATCCTCCTGGTGGTGAGATTACAGGTGTGTCCTATCACACCCAGTTTCTAAAGCTTATAATTCCATCTTCTCTTCAGTTTTTGGTGGTTGAGCTTATCTTTGTGGACATCATTTTTATTCATACTGATAACAGTGACTATCATTAATCAACTATTATCCAAAACCAGGTGCTTGTACCACAGACCATGTATAAGCACTGCTGTGCTTCACTGCTGTGATGGCAAAACTAGAAGTTCCAAAAGGCAGAGATCCTGTACTCTTCTATGAATGCGCTTGGCGTACACAGAATATATGCTAAACCTTTCAACTTGGTGTTTGAAACTCATGTCAGGCTGTTCAAATCTGCCTTTGAAATCCTTTTCTCATGAAAATTACCTCATCTGCAAAAGGAATTCATTCTGTTGCAAACCTTCATCACTTATTCTCTCTCTCTCTCTCTCTTTCTCTCTCTCTCTCTCTCTCTCTCTCTCTCTCTCTCTCTCTGGTTTTTCAAGACAGGCTCTTACTATATAGTTCAATCTGGCCTTGAAGTAATCCAGGCTAGCCTCCAACTTACAACAATTCTCCTGTTTGAATGCTGGAATTACAGGTGTGAATCTCCACACTCGACTTAAATGTATCATTTTGTATTCTGCAAAGTACATGGTGTGTATGAGAAGTGTGTGTGGTGGGCGAAGTGAAGGAGAAAAAAATCTGAAAAGTAGCAGTTAGTTGGCTCTTGGCCCATTCTGGTATAAGTTCATTTAGTAGCCTTTAATAATTAGTGAAGGACATAGTGGTTAGAAACATATACTTTTTTTGAATCATATGAATTCTATTTCTAGCTATGAGAATTATATCAAATCATCAAAGTTCTCCAATTTAATGACCTCACCCATAAAGTAGGGATCTTGTATACTTTGTGAATACTAAATATGATCTATATCTGGGACATGCATAGTACTTACTAAATATTAGCTGCTACTTTTTTAAAAAACGAGTAAGACAATGCACATATATTAGATTTCTAGCTGCTATTTATCATTAAAAACTTTACTAATATTAATTCATATAATTAGGTTAAATACACTGTAAATGTGCCCCTTATATATATGTAAGCATTAGTAAATTCTGAGTTGCTTTTTTCAAAGACTAAGCTATAATCCACATGCCATTTGATTCATCAGGGTTTACCTGCAGGATTTTTGCCAAGTCAGCTGCTATAAGCTGCCTGTACTCAATGCTGAGGCCCAGGGCCGTGGGAAGGGTCCTTGGGCTGGGAGAAGAACCTGATAGGAGGGGGCTCTTGAGTGAACCTGCTGCTCTTCCTGAACCCTCTCTCCCTTCTGATCTCCTAAAAAGATAAATGCACCTCATGGAATGGTTTGATTTCACTGCTAATGCAGTCTTTAAAATCCCTTAGAAACTAAGGCAGTTACTTGTAAGGAGAAGTCTTTGTGTGCTCAGCTCAGGAAGACAAGGTGGAGCCTGACTGCTTTGTAACTGGGCCTGAAACTGTCCTTGCTTTGGGTGATAGCAGCATCAGTAAAACACTCAGGAGCACTTGGCACTGTTTGTTAGGTAAAGTTTAATTTGAAGGTGTTGGCTGCGGGCTTTAGGATTGTAACTGAGATGTAAAGCTGGATTGTTAGTGAGTTACAGCTATAATTTCATCTTCTGAAGCATACCTCACCACCATTTTTTGTAGTGAGATGTAAATAAGGCAATAAGAGCTCTAGGTTATCAGGTAAGCAAGTATCTATATTGCACAGGGTTTTCTATCCTTAGCTTCATACTGGGGAGTTTAAAAAAAAAATCTATCTTTTCTGAGGTTTTAAATTTGCCCAGCAATTGCTAGCAAAGATAGGAAAGATAATGAGCTGAATGATCAGAATTCAATGCAAGAATAATGGTTTTCCTTATTTACCTTTGCATAATTTTCAAGAGAGGTAAGATTTCACTTATCTTTGCACTTGCTATTCTTTTCCCATTGTAAAAACTCAGTAGGTGCTACTAGACTATCCCCAAATCAAAAATACTCAGATAAGTGTTCTTCTATTTCTTCTTCTAGGGTTTCTCATTTGCATTCTGTTTTATCTTTTGTTCTCTCACTTAGAGCCCTTAGGTTTTATAATGTACGTTCTGAGGAGTAGATATAGATCTGCTTAGAATATTGGTTTTCTTTGATTAAAAAGTACACATAGAATTTTTTTCTTACAGTACTTTATTTCAGTGTGAAAACTGAAAATTTTATTATTTTGGGGATTCTTTTACCATTCAGTTATGACTACTTAATGGATGTTTATTACACAGTAACATATGTGTAAGCTGTTCATGAACAATTAGACGAAGACATTAAGGCACAGGAAGCTTCCACGGAGCTCTGCCTATACATGAAGAGGAGTCCAGGAGACCTTGCTACCCATCCTCTCAGTCATTACTCCATCATGGCACTTTGTTCTCCTTACCACTGGGTTCTGGTTTTCTGGCTGTCACAGTAAGACTGGTCCAGAAGCCAACCTGAGCCAAAGGGAAAGGATTTTGGCAGCCACATCCATATGGTGTTTATGAGATGGAGTAATTTGTTTTTAAATCTATTTTAGTACAGGGACTACAGGATCTCACTACACAGATCTGACTCATAGTGATCCTCCTGTTTTCAGCCTCTCAAGTGCTGGGATTACAGGCATGTACCACCATGCCCAGTCTCAGTCGCCATCTGAGTGCGCCCTAGGGGTGAGGCCGGTATAGCATGCCAGTAATCAAACCCAGTCCCTGTGCCTAAGCAGGCACTTTAGTCTGCTGAAATATTTGGCCAGCCCCAGTGGCATAATTTTTTAGTGCATTTTGCTGTTAACTGCTAGAAAAACAAAATAGTCTTCCCATAATGGAATGATTTTGCTTTGCTTCATTTGGGGAGAATACAGAAATGGAAAAATGACTATTGAGGCTTTTTTGATTTTTGTTTTGGCTGTTTCTAAATTTAGCACTTGAGAATAGAGCTTCTTTGAAGATTAGGATATGTTATTTGTGATATTTACTTAATAAGAATCAAGTATATTTTGTTTAAAGATTATAGTCCTAAAGCCAAACACATTAGCAGTATTCTAGAAGGCTGAGACAAGCAGATCACAAATTAGAGCTCAGCCTAAGCAAGTTAGTGGCTTAAGGAGATTCTGTGTCAAAATAAAATAAATAAATAAATAAATAAATAAATAAATAAATAAATAAATGGATAGTGATGTACCTCAATGCAAAGATACCAGGTTTAATCTACAGTCCCCAAAATAATTGTTTTCTTACAAGATCTGGCCAGCATAGTGGTGCATGCTTACAATCTGAGCTATTTGGGAGGTTGTGGCAGGAGATCACAAGTTAGAGCCCAGTCTGGGCTTTAAAATGAAAAATAAAAATGGGCTAGGTATAGCTCCATGCAGGGTCCTGGGTTCAATATACAGAAGTGCCAAAAATATGTATATAAAAAGCTCCAGAAGGACTTTTTGTTTTTTAATCAGGAATTAAATTCAACCTTGCAATCGCCAGGCAGGCACTTGTGCTAGTGAGTTATATTCCCAGCTCTGGAAAGACTTCATAAAATTATTTTATGGGTAGTTCTTGACCTCCATAAAGAAAAGAGTATAAAATGTGATGTAATTAATGAGAAGTGTAGTAGTGCCATTGAATTCTCTTTCTTAGGGGAAAGAGTTGATATTAGAAAACCATGACCAAGGTACAACATAGATTATGTGTGTTGAAACACATCGTAGCAACACTAGAGGAAGTTCCTTAATTTCTAGAATTAATGTTACCTTTTGATTTTTATTTGAATAGAGATTGAGAAGGTGTTTTACTACTACCTTCAAATAGTCCCTGTAAATCTATTTAGTGGGAGGAAATAATCACTGTCTTTTTTACTCTTGCGTACTCTGAAAACCACCATTCTAGCCTGACCCTCTCAATTTACATGACTAGGAGGAAACTGAAACCTAGAGAAGTTACATGACTTGCCCTGGGACAGACAGCGAGTGAGTTCCGGCTCAAACTGGGGGCCATTGCTCTGTGCCCTGAGTGCCTCGGGCTGTGCTGCCTGTTTGGTACACTGTGGGCCCCTAGTACTGCAGTGGCAGATGGTAGTGACTGCCGCCTAACCTCCACCTCAGGTAATTCTGGAGCCCTGTGCCTTTTCCTCAGTATCAATGCTTGGTGGGAAGTAGAGGACTGCCCCAAACTCAGAGGTAAACAAGCCTTGGTGGGTCATGGTCTGTGTCCCTGAGGCATGGGGGTGGTAAGAAGGTCTAGCCAGAGTCAAGGGCTGCATGTAAACGTGACTGTGAACAGGACTATGAATTTGGGAGGGTGTTTCTTTAACTGTTACTTCTGAGACTGGAGAAGGTGTCTCAGAAAAAAATGGGAAAAAATCAGTACAGGAACAAATTATCCTAATAGATCATCAGGTTTCATAGAGCATGTTTTTTGTTGGAGTCACAGTCAGATATTTAATTGCATAAGAGGGAAGGAAAATTTTTCCGTCTTGAACTCTGAAAGTAAAATTTATTTTAAGAAACATTTTAGGGGTGGCAAAAATGCTGATTACAAATCAAACTTGGAGAAGCCCTGTTTATGAAAATGCATGCATGAATGGCCATGATGGAGGACCCTGTCGATTTAGAAACATTAGTAGTTTAGTCACTGTGACTAGTAGAACATTTTTTTTAAGGTAGTGAGTCAGAAGCTTTTTAAACAAATTGTGTAGGAACTTGTATAGAATCCTAAAAGGATTTAATTATTTGAAGTTGCCATCTTTTGTTTAAAATTAAACTGTTCTTACAGCCTTTGACTGTTCTAAAGATGGATTGTCCTCTTGTATTCTGATGCCTTAAATGTTTTTATGTGTTTAATCCACAGCACCTTTAGCTGCTATTTGATACTGTTTTCCTGGTGCTTTTTTCTTGGGTTATAAGTGTTCTTCTTTCCCAAGAAGATTACCTGTTGCTACACTGAATGTGCTCTCCCAGAGCAGGGAGGCAAGTGCTTGGTGCTGTTATAGTTCTTGTTTGCCCCTGGGCGGTTGCCAGCAGGGAGTAAGGCATGATGGGAAGTAGTTTCTTTACCTTTCACAACAGGTGTCTTTGTCAGCGCACCTTATTCAGATAGCAGCGTGGAAGCCCTGAGTTACTGTAGTGAAGGAAAATATGAAAACAGGAATTACTTTCACTTCTAGAGGAGTGCTGCAAGATAAATCTGAAATCTTCTGGTGCTAATGAATATATGAAGAGGTTCAGTCTCTTTTAAAGTACGACTGAAAAAATAAGAAAGGATTCAAAGGTATGAACTCTTATTATCATTTCATTTTTACATGGTTAGCATTAAGATCACTGAGGTGGGAAAAGTTTTTTTTTTTTTTTTAAATAATATAATGCTTTAAACACAAAGCTACATTGTGGAGCAAAATGAAGGAAAAAAATGCTTTATTGGCTCCAACAAGGATCTAACATAATTTGAAGCTCTTTTAATCTTGGATTTACTTTAAATATTACATTTTTTTGTTTAAGCTTGTTAGATTTACTTGTTTCCTAGCAATAAGATGTTTTTGTCCCCATTCATGTGCAAGTACTTGTAATCTAAATCATGTTAATCTATGGAAAATGAAGATACTGTAGCGAAACATGGGGAAATGCATGTTATAGAATTCATTCTGTTTTACTTGTGTTTTGAAAAGCAAACAAATTTAAACATCACCATCCTATTACTGGTAATGAAGACTAAGGTTCCTAGTTAGCAGTTGTATTTCTTTTGATTTTAGACGACGATTACCAAATTGAATTCTGATACAAAAAATAGTTCTTATAGTACTGCAGGGTCATCTATGAAAAAGGGGAAGTTAGCTTAACTAGGAATCTTGAATATAAAGAACTGTTAGAGGAAACACGTCTTCCCTCTTTTTTTATTTGCTTAATACTTTTTCCATGCAATTGGTATATGTTATATGCACTAGCAGTTGAGGCAATTTTGTAATGATAACTGTGGGCAGCTGTCAAACTTTATCTGGAAACGTGGAGGTTCATTTGTGGTCTCCAGCTATATGTTTAAAAGAAAATTCTACTGGATAAGGCATGAACTGTCGCATGCCTACCAATTAAATGAATCTATAATTAATAGAAACCCACAACCTCGAAAATAAAAGAGATCATTTATCTACAAAAGAAAAAGTTTATAAGTGAGATCCTTGTTAACTTTCTACAACAGAAAACTTAAGTTCTCTATATAAAATATTTGTGGTTTCTCTTTTTAGAGGAAGAAAAGAAAGTGATTATTAATTGGTAGTATCAATGAATTCTTTCATTTTATGTTTTGGTGCTTTTTGAAACAGAAATACTCAGGATAAAATAATCTTTTCATACGTCAAGAGAAAAATTGTAATATACAAAAACTTGTATAAATTCTGAAAAACTAAAATAGGTGTCTTTATTTTCTAACAGTATGAAAAAGAACAGACTAAGAAAAAGTATTTTTCCTCCAAGAATTTTCATATAAATAGTACTTGAAGACCACTTACAAACATTTTAATCTACAAAGAATATAACTTAAATCAACTTTTTGTTTTGTTTTTGAGTTTTGATGTAGGATATTTCTAAATTGCAAACTTCTTTTTCTTTTTCAAAGGTGAAAATTTACCAAAGCTAAATTTTTCCATCTGCTGTGTTAAGAATGCAGAAGGTGTTTATGGGGTGTACTTCCTACAGAGATAAGAAACCTCCTTTAGTTTTCTATTGGGAGTAAATTGCCTGTGACAGCAGCTGCTTTTTTCCCTTCTCTCTTTTGCTTTCTGATTGTTGCACACTCAGCCTCCTTTGAACTCAGGTGGGTGCGTGTGCTGGCACTGAGCTGCGTAGCATTTTTCCTTGGATAGTCTGTCTGGCGTGGAAGCAGGGCAGCTGCTGCTGCTGTGGAAAGGCCAGCTGGCAAGATGATGGAAGAAATCTCCATTATGGTAGCCTATGACGCCCACGTTTTCAGCCAGCTGCACGACGAGGACTTCCTCACTAGTCTGGTGGCCATCAGCAAGCCCAGGTCTCTGGTAGGTAGCACCTTGCACACTACACGGGGGCTGTTCTTTCACTACCAATCCTGTAGCAATTGAGGCATAGCTTCCTGAGAATTAAAATAAAAGTACTGCTGTTGGCTTTGCGTTACAGCCTGGTCTACAGGTTTGCAAAGATATATTTACATAATTAAACATTGTAACACATCAGCAATACATTTTAAACATTACACTAATGCTTTTATATGTAGCAAGGTCCAGAGGAGCTTTATAATACCAGATATCACTTTGTCTCAAGTGTTTTCCTTGTACGCACATATAGATTATTTGATGAGGGTCTGCATTTACATGTGTATATTTCAGTCCCTTTGAAGTGGAAGATATCTTCCAATAGGCCAAAGCATCTTTGCAAATTGAACTAACTAAAAATCAAGTAGTTTTCAGGATCTTAAATTACTATATTACTAAAAAGAACTATTTTACAAATACCAAATATTTCAGTTTTGATTTAATATCTGTGAAGTAATTTCACCCTTCTACAGGGGATTTAGTGTGTGTCCTGGCATTAATAGAGAAATAATTGCAAGTTTTGGTTTTTTTTTCCTCTGTCAATACCATCCAACTGAGTTAAAGGTAGTATAGTTACAGTACCCTCTTGTATTATATTTAATAGTACTCATTGGAAGAACTCATTCATTGCAAGATGGAATATTATCTCATAACAATTTAACCTTATCAGTATAAAACTGTATTTCTTTATTTTAAGGCACCAGAATCTAAAAAAAACTAGTATGATAATTTCTTCAAGGAATAAATAGTAATAATGAAAAAGGGTTCAATCCATAATTTGATTCATAAGATGAGTCACATCAATGAGATGCAGTCTGTCACCCTGTTTCACTCCTGATTTGAAACCATCTGTCAGATAGTAGCAAATTTGACCACTAGTCATTTAACAATATTAAGAGATTTAATTTTTGTGTAATAATGAAGGGGAAAGGAACTTCCAACCTGCTAGATATCCTATGAGTTCAAAATTACAGAATTCATTTTTCGAGCAATGGAGGTTAAGAGTAGAATATATTTATTAAGGAAAGAAAGCTTCTGTCCCAGAGAGAAGCAGACAGGGTCTTGAGCAGGCTGCTGAGAAAATTGCCTTTTAAATAGATTTTTATACAGCAAAACCATGAGGTGTGGCAGGTCCAAGGTGAGAAAATGGGAAATCACAAAATGGGTGTGAGGTGAGACAAAACTTGTCAACCAGATTACAAGCAAAATTTCTCTGGTAATATTGGTTAAGTGAGGATCAAGTGGGGAAGCAAGACATTTAACAAGCTGGCAGGAAACAGAACTAGGGCTCTTCTTAGCTTTCCAAGTGGTAGATACTTCCTTGTAGTATCAGTCGCTGTTGTTCAGCCCAAGGGGTTGTATGTGGGTGTATTCCTTTCATCTTTTGTCTTGAGATCTGGCCCTCAACAAGTGCACCTTCCCCATAGGGACACTGTATCCCGTCTTATGCACTGGCTCTTCTGAGGACCTAGCCCTATCTGTTGGCACACGATATTTCCACTGTCTGTAATAATAATATTATGATTGTTTCTTGAGATGTTGACTTAGAGATGCATATTGAATATTTGCAGATCAAACACTGACAAAAAGAAGGGCATAGTAGAGGGTTTGGTAGTGATGTGTTGGTAACTGTTGAGTTGATAAGTACATAGGGGTTCATTATATTCTCTTCATATTTATTTTCTTAGCATTGAGGATTAAACTCAGGGGGCTGTAACACTAATTTGTACTCCCAGCCCCATTCTTTTTTTAAGTTTTGAGACACAGTCTCCCTAACTGAACTAGGTAAGCACTGAACTTGAGATCCTTCTAGCTCATCTTCTCAAAGTGGAATTTCATGCATGTGCCACCACACCTAGCTTAAATGCCAAACTCTTAGAAGTCTTAATACCTGAGCCTATGGCATGCATGGTGCTGTGGGTCATTGAAAGCTCTAACGGGTTCAACCATCACTGCTCTAAGTGTTGAACTGTTAAGTTGTGTAACTTTCTGAAGAAATTTCTTTATTAAATTTGAAATTTAAAACTCTTTTGAAGTGATAATTGGTTTTGGTGCATCTGGAAAACAATAAAATGTTCTAAGGTAAAATATTTGCCATTTACTTGTATTTTCTTTTTGAGATGGGTCTCAGTGTAGGCCAGGCTGTCCACAAACTTGGAGTGATTGTCCTTCCTCAGCCTCCTGAGTGCTGAGATTATAGGCATGCATCTGCATGCCCAGCTCTTTTAATATAAAGCCATTTGCTTTTGGTTTTATATTAAATTCCTTGTGAAATGTTTTGCTTTGTTTGAGATGAGTTCTTCAAATCATGTGAAAGTACTATAATTTTTAATTTTTCCTTAATATAAAATACACCATTTCTCATTCTGAGTTTTCTTATACTTTGAAGCAAATTATGCTCTTGATAATTTAGGAAGTGATTTTTTGGTTTAAGATGACTATTCTAAAGGGTATTGAGAGGCTTAAAACAGGATAATTACATACTTTTGCAATTAAATATTGTTTTATGATGGAAAGTATTTTAATGTCTTAAATAGTAAAAATCCATTAAGCACAATAGTTCTGAGATTTTTTTATCAGCACTTTTTTAATATCAGAAATCAAACTAAGGACTTTACATTTGCATGGCAGGTACTGCACCCCTGAGCTACATCCCTGGCCCTATGAACACTTTTATGGTTCAAAATTAGCCTTGTTCCTTGTAATGTTTTTGGTAGGAAACTTCAGAAAAAAAAAGTACATTGCTAGCCATTATACATATACACACTGAAAAAAAATTTGACTTGACAGTACTTACTACTGCTGTATGGGACATATGCAAGATTTGCTCTCTGTTATTGTTTAATTATTTAAAGGATAATCATGAACTACTAAATTGATTTCAGAAATCTTTCCATTCACACTTTGAAAAGTACAACTACACCCCATTGATCCTCTAAAAATGAAAGAACACATAAACTGAATATGGTCACATACACCTGTAATCTTGGTACTGAGGAGGTTCAGGCAGAATCATCAGTTCAAGGCCATCCTGGGTTATAAAAAGAGACGCTTTCTTAAATTTTTAGCCAGCCATAGTTTTACACACCTGTAATCCCAGTACGCAGGAGGCTGAGGTAGGAAAATTCCTATGAGTTTGAGGCCAGCTAGAACTACCTAGTGGGAACCCATCTCATAAAGAAAAAAATGAAGAAAGATTTTTTTTCATACCATCCACATCCATCAAAAAGCATCTTTACACTGCTATCAACATTCACACAAAAAGTGCCTGAAAACAGATGAGGGCCTGAAACCTCTGACATTTCCTGTCATCTGTTGTGTCCCTCTAGAATGGCTAGCTTCCTTCTCTGTCACCACTGCCATTTGCAGTCATAATACTTGATTAGTATAGGAAAAGAGAAAAGGGTTGCACCTTTGTGTTTACTGAGTTATAAAAGCTTTTAATGTATATTTAAATTTAGAATGTGTGATCTAATGCATAAACAATAACCAGCCTAATAACAAGTGTGCACTGTGGTAGTGTTCCAGGTTAATGCCTATTTATATTGTGCTAGGTATTTCAGTTTTTTAATTGATAAAGTGCCTATGAAGAGAACATTACTTGCACATACGTCTTAGTAAGGGCAGATATGTAACATTACAAATGTTTTTGGGTTAATACAATGTGCTGGTGGCCAATAGACTGCCCTACCCTTCAGAGACCTCACAGTATTGTAAGAGAGGCAAAATCAATATTTATGAAGGTGATATTGATATTTTAGGGTAGGACTAAGTGGAGAATAATTATCACTAACTGAGAATTATAAAAGAAGCCCTGAAAGCTGTTGAGCCCTGCGGTTCAACTTTGAGGCCTTACAGGATGCTGGGCAGCCAGAGGAAGGTGGAGCCCTCCTGACCTGGGCATAGCTTATGAAGAGTGTGGGAGATTGATGAATATTTGGGAGCTTTGAAGTTACCTGATCTTCAGTTCAAGTTTTGGTCTGCTACTTTCCAGGAAATTACTTGGTTTCTCTAAGCCTTAGTTTCCTCTTCTGAGAAATAAAGACTATAATAGTATTTGCTTACTAGACTAGTGTGAGGGTTAAATAAAGCACTCATAAAGAACTTAGCACAGTGCAAGGGTTGCCATTTGTCTCCCCTTCTAAAAGGTGAAGAACTATTCTGTTGGAGGAGGTCTTCAGGAAGGAGTGGTGTGGTCCGATAAGGCACAATGAGCATTTGGCAGAAGGAAGGGGTTGTGGTGGGGCTGGACCGGTTGGCTTTCCTGATGAATTACCCTACTTGATGAGGGAATCCCTGCCAGAGTATCAGTCTACAGAAAACTTGAAGCTTTGTGCTCTCAACATGGTGCAAAATTGGGGCTGGGGAGATAGCTCCGTGGCACAAGGGCCTGCCTGGCAAGTGTAAGGTCATAAGTTTGAACCCCAGTCCCACCAAAAAAAAAAAAAAAAAAAAAAAAGATGCAAAATAACTTAGGCTTGAGCTCACCAGGATGGGGCAGGGCAAGTGGAACCAACAGGAGGGAGTGTGTATCAGCCACATTCTCTGCTGAGCAGGTGGGATCAGTCATGTCAGCATTGGTTGATGTAATGTACAGGTGAGGGTCACACTGTTCATGAGGAAAAATTTTTTAAAGGCATTAGAACAATGCAGGTGTGATAAATTGACAAGTGTCTGGCCTTAGGCACTTCTTTTTTTTAAGTTGAGAAGGATTTTTCTGGGAGGTAGGGGGCTGGCTCCCAAAGGCCCTTAAGAGCGGGTTGGGTAAGGTTTGTAGAGCTGAGGATCAAACCCCATTCCCCTGCTCCTGACTGTATTCACCCAAGCAAGCTCTTAAACAACTGAGCTAAGCCACAGGCCCCTGGCCTTAGACACTTGACAGTGCCAGTGTGAGTGAAGAAATCTGTCTATATGTTGGTTAGTTGTAGCGATAGATTCAGTTGTAGTACTTAGGAAAAAACAGTTCTACAATCAAGGGGGAAAGTAAGTGACATACATTGAATGTTACTGTAAAGCTTCTCACCTTATGAAGATGGAAAGATTGTTGTGTTAGTAACTTCAATGGGAAGGTTAGGTACCAAGAATACAATGGAGAAGAGATGATCTTTTTCAGCTTTTCTTTGCTCTGTGTCTAGAAATTTGAAGTCCCAGTATCTCTCTTTGAGAATTGATCAGTGGCTAGAACATGGTCCTGTTAAAGCTACTTAACCAGATAACACATGGCTGTACTATCTTGACAGTGGATTGACATTTTCAACTGGCAGATACTAAAATAGCACCACTGTGCCAACAAAGGAAAGGAGCTCTTCAGAGCTATGGTCTGCGTACTTTATAAATGGAGATGAGGGTAAGCACTGTGTTGTTAATTCCTCTTTGGCATGTAAAGTTCATCAAAGAAGTCAAATTTTAAAAAAAAATCAGAGCCATTCCATGTGCTAGAGATGGAGAAGACAGCAGAAGAGTACAGCTATTTCTAAGTTATCACTAGATAGACCTTGCAAATATTTTGGCTTTTTTTTATCAATTCATCTTGGATCACGGAACCGAATCTTCCCTCATGTGCTTCATAAGTTCTGAAGAGTTACGATGCTTATGATTGCAAGTAATAAAATGTTGTGTTCTCTTAAACAAGAAAGAATTCATTGTTGAACCCAGAGTGTGCTCCTGTAAGGACTTTCTGCTTTTAAAGGCTTCCAGGTGCAGAGCAAGGATGGTACTGCTCTGCTGCTGGCAGCTGCTCCCCTGCCACTCTCTAGGCATTTAGTTTCCTGTTGTATTTACTTTATTTACCTCTCTGTCCCTGAGTTTTTGGCTTGCATCAGGGCAGAGTATCACCACTACACACTATCCAGATTTATCGTGCTGCTTAGAAACAGTTATGTGGCCACCTTTGAATCCCAGCTCCTGCTTCCTTTGGAGAAAATCTCACTGAATAGTGCTAGCTGCATGGTGATGGCGTAGAGCAGACCCCATGAGGGCAGGCTTTGGGTCCAAGCCTCTCCCTGTAGTTAGCTCTGCAAGTACAAGGGCTGTGTTTCTCTCCTATATGAAATTGAATCATGTTAGTGCCTGTTATGGTTTATGTCTAGTTGTCCCCCCAAAGCCTCATGGAGTCATTGGGCGGGGACTTCTACAGTTTGAGACTTGATCCATGATCCCTGGGATTACAGGTTTTAGTACTGATGGGATTATGGGTGGAAGTACTTCTGGGATTATGGGTGTAGCTTAGGGAGGGAGCTAAGGCGGAGAGCCTGAATGTAATATAAAGAGAGACAGAGAGACAGACTGTAGCTCGAGCTGGTGCTGCTGCTCTGCTGCCCTGTTTGGTTGGCT
>PVJA010028136.1:0-27883 GCA_004027025.1 Myocastor coypus
CCATCCTTTCTCTCTCATACCATCCCTGCCTAAATATGTTCACACACATTCTGTCAAATACTCCTGAATTACCAGCCCAACAGCCCTGTAAAACCTGCAGTCTTTCAAATTTCAAATCTTGTTCCATGGGTCTTTTGTAAAGGAACAACATAAAGAACAAAGGTAGGATTGGGTGTACAGTGTGTGCTTTGTATACACCAGGGTCTGGGTCCTTCCCCAGAACACATACACAGACACACAGACCACACACACACACACACACACACACACACACACAGACTCATGTGTCCTCTTTGCAGGCACCATATTGGTTTATTCCTGTTCAACTACAGATTTGACTACTTATCCCTGTACACTGGGAAGCAGCAACCTATAAACCCTCAGCCAGATGAGGCCTTCTACTTCGTTTTAGAAATGAAGTTTTATTAGAACACAGCCACACCCATTCATGTTTTTAATCATTGCTTTCTCAGTATGAGAGTAGAGTAGGAGTAACAGAATTATGTACCTCCTACAGAGACTTTGGGCCTTGCAACCCCTAAAATATTTACAGGGAAAATTTGTCAGTCCCAATTTCACACTACTATTTTCTGTTCATTCTGATTCATTGCATGAATACAGCAATAGGTCTCAGTGCTGATCAACTTCCAGCTCAACAAAACTGCTGAACTGATTCATACATTTATATCCTTGTTCATCAAAGAGACTTGCATATTCATTATTTAAAGCAAGGCCATTTGGATCATCTTTGACTCATAATGAAACAAAAACCCTAAAAAGGTACTCATTCATTCTCTCAACTTTTTAAAACAGTCAGTGAACTAAGATAAAAGAGGATAAGGGCACACAGAGCCAAAAATGCCTTGTATGTAATTCTGAGTCTGAAATAGTGACTCAGTCATCTCAAGTAGATACTGCCTCCAAAAAACTAGACATCTCCCAAGTGACCACTTCCTTAATTTAGACATGGGACTGGCCTAGCACACTTCCCTTTACTCTTGATTCATTTCTGGACAACATGCCAGTTCACCAGATGCACACCCTAACTGAAATTCTAAGGGAGCTTCTTTCCAAAGAATGTCTTTATGAAATAAAACTTACTTCTGCTCCTAAGAAATGCATGAACTCTCAGGAAAATTCAGGAGGGAAACAGAGAAGTAAGAGGAGGAAGGTAGAAGGCAGAAGAAGAAGGAGAAAGGAAAGGAAGACAGAAGGGTGAGCCAATGCAGGGTAGGTTACACTTAGAAAACATTGTAATGTGACTGGAAGTTTGGAGTCTTAAATACGAGTTTTAAAAGATTTCTGAATTTCTTTTTTAGCTCTTTCGTCCATTATTCTGGACTAGTAGTTCTGAAGCTGTTTCAGGGAATCTGTGTTGGAGGTGCTGAGCATCATGGATTGTACAGAAAAACTCTGCTTGTATCTGCAATAAATGCTGGAATTCCATAGAATGTGTTAGAAAATGAGCCATTGTTAAAGGCAAATGGTTTGAAAATCAGTACTATATGTTTTCAAAAGTATTATTTTATTTCATATTTCTGAGGATGGCACCCAGGGTTGCACACATGCTAGATAAGTACTTTATCACAGTGTCACAACCCCACCCCACTTTTGAAGACTCTAGAGCTAAAGAAGTAGTTTGCCTAACACATGTTAGGTCAGAGCAGAGGTCCCTAATGTTTTTTTTCCTGTTCTGAATATTACCTTAGAATACTTCCTCACTGGAATTTCTCTTTTGAAAAACAAAAGTTCAACGTCTACACATGTCAGATTCTATGAAGTGGGGCTAATGGGTCTTTAGCCATTAACTCTCAATGCCCTTGGTATTTGCTGGATTTTGAGGATCAGGATAAAAGCTCATTCTTGGATCTGGCTCTGTAGCTTGTCCACTAGTGGGACTTACATCTTTCCCTTATCTTTCCTTTGTTTTCTCAAATGCACCAGTTCCATCAAGAACAACCTCAGCTTCTACAAGATAGAACAAATGAGCGCAACATATAGATAGCTTCCAGCCCCTCTGGGGCAGGGGTTCAACTTTGCATTTGTAGTACAGACTTTTGGCATATGCCATTAATTACATTTTGTTTCAGTGTATTGATTATCAGGTCAAAAGTAAAGAGATTCTACGGTTATTAAACATTAAGCTTGAGATTCTATAGTCACCCTCAAAAATAATATTGTTTCTCAAATTTCTGTTCTGTGCCAGTTATAATCCAATTTAATACATGAAATCTGTGGATTCTATAAATGATGTCTCCTGGATCATGTTACCTGCTTATACTGAATTTAAGTGTATGTAAAGGTTATTTGGCTAGCTGTGTCTTTTGGGGTTTTGTTTTGTTTCTGTGTATTTTTTCCAAAAGGAAATGTAAATGAATTGTCATCTCAATATTCATTTGAAAGAAGCAAATTGGTATGAAACTGTATATTTATGCATGTTTTTTCCCCTTGCTGATATCTTTGCCTCTTCCTCTCTCTATTACTAAAGGAAGAAATCCCCCTGGAAAGCCAATGAGAGAGGTTAGTGAGACTCAGGCCCATAGCCATGGCTTCTGTCTGTCTCATCCTGCTTTCTATGTTTGGCCTTTGTGTAAGACTTGTGTGTGTGCACGCGCATGTGTGTATTACACATTGTGTCATCACGTAAGGATGGTAGTCACCTCTTCACTTGCAGCTCATGAGGAGGATTCCTCAAATGTTCATTGCCCTTGTCATCACCATGACAACACAACCAGGGGTGGTGGGGCAGGAATCTTTTGAAAATGACAATCCTTTGTAGTCCCTTGGTTGGGAATCTTGGCTCTCATCATCTGTTGCCATTTGCAGCACAAAGTCTTCCAAATAAGAGCTGGGCATGGTGATGCACCCCTGTATTTCCAGCACTTGGGAGGCTGAGGCAGGAGGATTGGTATGAGTTCAAGACCAGCCTGGGCTATAGAAGTGAGCTCAAGGCCAGCCTGAACTGCACAGAGAGACCTTGTCTCAAAAAAGACAAAAAAGTCTTCCAAATAAATTCAGCCATGAACATAATTGGTGAGTCATCCAGCTTCCTCCTAGTTCCAGGACAGTAGAATTTTCTGCCAGTGCCCTTGGGGCATATGCTTCTGGGATGACTTCACTTTGTTTTTGTTTTCTTCCCCCACCTCCTTCCTACACCCTTTCTTTCCCATTTAGCCTAACATTTTTTTTTAATTTTTTTAGCCCATATAGTGCCAAGCACTGTTTTGAGCTCTTGCTGTTTTTTTTTTCCATCATGTAATCTTCATGACAAATCTATGAAGTAGGTACTATATCTAACCCCATTTTACAGATAAGAAAACTGAGTGAAGGAAAGGATAAGCAGTGTGTCAAAGACAACCAACCCAGATTGTCAACCAGGCAGCCCTTTTGCAGAACTCTGTTCTTAACTCTGACATAGCACAGCCACCTAAGAAAGTGGTGTTAGAGAGTGGCTCATGACATCTCAACATGCCTGTGAGAAGCCATCTCTCTTTCAGTGGCAGTTATAACTAGATAGAAAGATAACTGTTTAAGTTAGAAAAATACAGATGTTGGAACTTTGTGGGCTTTATTAATGCCTCCAGGGGTTGAAAGGGGCAGGTACAGCATTATTACCAAATGGGATTTGGGCTTTTATAGTGAAAGTTGTCCCTTACTCCCCTTGTACTGGGAATATTTTGCTGAACACTGAATTACCTAATCAAGGGTCTGTTGGGTCAACAATGTATTGAGTCACACAGCCCATGTGAAACAAAATTATACTTGCAATGAGCTTAATGTGATGGAGGGAAAAGGAAAACACTCCCATCAGATGCCAATAGCATGTCTTGTTGTAGAAGATAAAAGCTGGATGGGTAGAAAGTTTTTATATGAGAAGATTATGGATCTTTAGCAGTGCCATGGACTAGTATGGCCACCGATTCTTTGAAATCTAAGAAATCATACTAAAAACTATCAACACCATACCATTCAAGTCTAATGAATTAAAGGATCCTCCATGTATCTGTTTGAAAATCTCAGTTCTCCCTTAAGGCCAAGCTGTTAGGAATTGGATCCCAGGCGATGAGTGGTGGTAGACTGGGAATAAAATTAAGCAAACCAGAATCATTGAAACATGTAATGTTCCTAGTTCACATACTTGATATTTAGAACTTCTCGGGTCCCTTTTTATAGTAAATGCACCTTAAAATTTATTTTCAGTTTCTGTGAAAAGTTACATCATAATTTTGTCACCCGCTTTAAACATATTTTGTTCCTGAACACATTTTTTAAAGATCAACACATAGAATTGATATCACAAAAACATTTGGAAGGGCCTGAAAGATAGCTCAGTGGAATAAGCACCTGCCTTGGCAAGCTTAGGGACTGGGGTTTGATTCACAGTCCCACATAATGCACCAGGCCCAACCCCAGGCATGCTGAGCCGACAACCCAGTCTGAGTTTCGTGGCTCATGCCTGTAATCCCATCGCTGTAAAGACTGAAAACAGGAGGATCACTATGAGTCTGACCTGCGTAGGGAGACCCTGTACCAAATATATTTTAAAAAAAAATTTGGAGACTACTATCTTGGGTATATGAGAAATGATAGGTAAGTTTCCAGAATTCAGAGAACCAAAATAATAATTATTTTTTATGCCATGAAAACACCCAAAATTCACATTAGACCAGATTTACTTTTTTTCAGACATTAAATTACAGAGAAGAAAAGGCAAGCAAATTTCACTGCGATATTCTGACTTGGCTTTGGCCAATTCAACGCTAACCATTTATATGGGAATTGTATTTTTTTTTAGAAAAGTTCTAGATTGCTATTGAAGTCTTGGACCTTTGCCAGAAAGTCTCAATTCCAATCATTGTAGGAAAAAGAACTCGCTTAGGCAGTGGCGGCTTGTGAGACTACGTGTTGCAGTTCATGCCAACTTGGAAACACATAAAACTGCCCTAATGTTCAACGCATGCTGCCTTTGTATTCAATAATCCTTGCTTAAGAATGGATTAAATTAACACTTTCTATAGGCAAGTTTTTGTGTCAACTTGTGCCTGAAGCTGATTGCAAATGCCTGAATCCTGACTGCTCTTCAGCACCTCTTACATTTATAATATGAGATTTCAATTTTGACTTTAAAACAAATGTGTCAGGTAAAATTAATGATTATACTAATGTTCTGCCTTCCACTCATGGATAATAAAACCAAGATACAAATCTGGGTTTCTATGTCCATGTTACAGTTCAGTTTTATCATCCCCTCAATTGGGAGGTATGATTCTTTGGAGCAATATTTGGTCAAAGAGAGGGTTTTTGTTGTTGTTATTGTTTGGATTTAATGAAAACCTCCACAGGGGGAAAAATGGAAAAAATGAAATCAACATTCTCGTGAAACAGGTATTTATAAATGAGGTCACCAAAACTTTAATGTAGATATGGTAATTAACTCAGTTATTTGATTTTTTAGCATAAGAATGATTCACAAGGTCAGTTGTGAACTTTGAATAGTCTAAAATAGGTTAAAGGCCAGCCAACATTTTATGGGAATATGTATGGTATATTAAGAATAATGAGCCACTGTTTATCCTGGGAGATTTCTTAAATAGAAGATATCCCTAGAACTTAAACCTCTTTAGACGCTTTAGAGGAATTTCTTCCACATAGAAATTAAATATCCAGAGACTGCAAGTATCACCTGAATATACAATCTGTAAATGCATTTACTTATGTTAAGCTACCTTTTGAACTGCAGTTCACATCTACTAGTATACAATCTAACAAAGTATTTTTTGCTAGATGTAGTGATGCACACCTGTAGTCTCACTACTGAGGTGGCTAAGGTACAAGGAGAACACCAAATCTGAGGCTAGGCTGGGCTACACAGTGGACTCATGTCCAGATTGCACTGTGCATGGATAACACTTTATTAACAAGCTGACAGGAAAAACTGAATTCTTTTTTTAAAAATGCATTTGGTTGCTACTATGCAGCTTGCATTTGGCATGATCCTCCTGCTTTCAGCCTCCCCAGCACTGGGATTACCGGTGTGTGCCACTACACGCAGACTCTGGCTGCCTTAGCCTGCCCTGGGGACAGGGCTGGCACAGCTTGTAGTGTGGGATCTAACCATGGTGCCTGCGCGTGCCTGAGCTTGCCTAAGCAAGCACTTTAGTCTGCTGAGCTGTATCTCACACGCCCTTCCCTTTTCATGTACATTTTATAAAGCATTTTCTTGTTACCAAGTGAAATACCTTAATATTTTTACTCACTCTGTTAATATCTTTTAACATTGCTAGAATTCAGAGTTGACACTTTGTGTGTCCATTTCCAGTTATGCATGAGTAATTGTGCTGATTTCCTAGAATAGATGTACAATCAGAAATAAAATACAAAGGAAGTTTAACATACATATTTGTATTCAGAGCTCTAAGGAGCAGCATTGGATGCACTGTGTATTCCTGTGGTTTTAAAGGCATAGAAAAGCCAAAGATGGTTTCAGTTTTTGTTATGGGCTGCCAAACTACTCGTCCATTTTATGAAGACTGCGTTTTGTTTAAAAGTTTTACATTTGCAGTCTCAACTAAAATTCAGAGTGATTTTTTAAGAAGATAATTAGCTCTTACTGAAATACTTTGCACTAATAAAACTCAGAGATTTACAAACTTGATCATCTTAATATGAGTGCTTGAGTGGCACTAAACTTTTAATAAGTCTTCAATTTGATCTCGTGCTATTATTGTTTAAAGGCCTACCCGAGAACCCTCTTCCAAGTTTCATTTTTTTAAAAGAAGACCTGAAATATATTAGAACAGAGAACCTGCTTTAGTCTATCTTTAATTTTTATTAGGATTTTAAACAATTATGAGGATCTGTAAAGTTGATACATGGCAAAGTAGTAACAGCCTAGTAAAGCATGTCAGTTCCAGAAGTAGGACTTGAAGAGCAGAATGACTTACCAGTGTGCAAGAATTACAATTAGCCCTATAAAAATATGGGACATAGAAGAAAAGGAAACATATAATGTCTCAGATTATCTTACGCTACAGCTGAACTTCGCTAAGGAGTATTCAGGGACATCATGCAGCTCCTGTGTTCCATGGTGGAGGATGAAAGCTAGGTCATGCCACATTATTATTATTAAAAGACTATTCTGATAGTTAACCATGATATACAAAGCGATCCAAGACATGTTCACAGGGTACTCAAATCTATGTATTCCATGTGGGTCATATTATAATTAGGCACTGGAATAATTTGGAATGACTGATTTTTATTCTAAAGCTTTCTTCTTCAAACGTTATTATTGGAAGAAAATGTAAACTAAGAAACTTACTTTTCAAGCAAATAAAAGCAGAGAGAAAAATGGTTACCTCCACAATAATTCCCCTACCCTTCACGGTTTGAAACGTGAAGATCCGTCTGCTGTGTGATGGTGGCCATGATGAGAATAAAGGCGATGGTAGAGTGGGTGGTATGGGTACTGATGAAGGTGGTGATCGTTACAGCAGTGATAATATTGATACTAATGTATAAAAAATCATGAATACCCCAAATAGAGAAGGCATCTCCCACCTGGAAATATTCCTGCTGTGATAGGCATCATGTTATTATCCATGGAACCTTTTTGATAACATCTTTACACTGGCAAGATGAGTGCTGTGTGCGCCCTTATTCCACTTAAAAGACATTATCTTGATCCAGTATTGAGCCGGTACTAACAGTGTGAGATGCTTCATTAACAAGCCTTGCTTCTTCCTGGAAATGGGTAAAATTCACACCCTTTTATGTTCAAGTGCATCTTCTGTGTTGTCTTCACCCAGAACTGGGGAATGATCTTCTGAATGGCAAAGAATTGCTGAGCTGAGCCCTTCACATTTTTAGTCTTCGTTTTCCCTTTTGTTTTTCAGGACACAATGTAGGAAGCCTTTTCCACATGGCAGATGATTTGAACAGAGCAATGGAGTCCTTAGTTTCAATCATGACAGATGAAGAAGGAGCAGAATAAATGTTTTACAATTCCTGATTCCCGCATGGTTTTTATAATATTCATACAACAAAGAGGATTAGACAGTAAGAGTTTACAAGAAATAAAATCTATATTTTTGTGAAGGGTAGTGGTACTATACTGTAGATTTCAGTAGTTTCTAAGTCTGTTATTGTTTTGTTAACAATGGCAGGTTTTACACGTCTATGCAATTGTACAAAAAAAGTTATAAGAAAACTACATGTAAAATCTTGATAGCTAAATAACTTGCCATTTCTTTATATGGAACGCATTTTGGGTTGTTTAAAAATTTATAACAGTTATAAAGAAAGATTGTAAACTAAAGTGTGCTTTATAAAAAAAAAGTTGTTTATAAAAACCCCTAAAAACAAACACATGCGCACAGACACACGCACACACACACACAAACACACACACACACACACACACACACACACACACTGAGGCAGCACATTGTTTTGCATTGTTTTAGCGTGATATTCATATGGAATTCATGGCATTTTTCTTTTCTTGCATATTAAAGGTAGGACTTATGCTAACGCCACCAAATGACTATTTCACGTTGCTCTTTTGAGAGTTGTTCACTGGGACTGGTTGTGAACTCTCATCTTACATATCTATATGTCTATAAGTATATAAATACTATAGATATATAGATAAATAGATATGAATTTCTATAGACCTTTTTACATTTCTTCAAATGTTCCTACCACTTTCTGATGGAAAAAAAGATATTTCTAGTCATCTAGGCTTACCTACTTGATCTAGGATGAATTTCCCCTGGAATCCGAAGCCAGGAGGGAACTACCATGCTAAAACAATATCTGGGGCTCCAGATATTTCTCATTTTCAACTTTTCGCTGACAACTAGAGTATTAATTTTATTTAAAGGAATATGTGAAAGAATACACAAGACTTGTGTCACCTTAATCTGTTGGGTGACTTTCAGATTCCTGTTGCTGCCTGTGCTACAGTATAGATTTAGTGCTGCTTCCGTGGAAGTCTGTGTACCACAAGGCGTTTTTAACTCCCAGGCAGTAGGAGGATGATGGTAGGGCTTGGGAGGCTACTGAGCCCCAGCCAATCCATGCAAGGGAGCAGCCACTCCTGAAGTACAGCTTCAGGTGAATGTTCATAGCCATCCATACGCACGCTCTCTAGCTACAGCTAATTGATTCCGCCTTCATCTCACAGTTACACAGAAGTGGGTGGTTGTGATGTTATTGTTGTTTCTTTGGATTTTTCCCCATCACAATGCATTTTTAAATGCTGCAAGACTTAATTTAAAATAACTTTTGGAAAAATGTATTAGACTGTAGTCCCATCACATTGTGACACTGATAAATACCAATCCAGAAGTCCATGAACTGTGTTTTTCCCTTTTGCATTTTCTGCAACTAATTCTGCGTAGCTTTGTAAGTGGGAAGAGAAATTGATTCTAATGTTTCAAAAGCAAAAGCTTCTTGACACCCTTTCTGGGGAATTAGGCAAGTGGTAAATATATAAACAAATAAAACTGTTCAAAAGGAGGAGGAAAAAAGAGGGAAAGCTAAGGACTGATAGGAAAAAGCTTTACTCTTTCATGTCATTTTATTACTCTTTCATTTTTAAAAGATCATTAATTCAGTAGAAATTACTGTGTATCTCGTTTTGTAAATCTGTTACTCTGCCATCAAGTGTAATTAACTTTTGGAGAGTGGGTTTTATCCATTATTAATGATAATTAACATCAAACACAGCTTCTCATGCTATTTCTACCTCACTTTGGTTTTGGGGTGTTCCTTGTAATTGTGCACACTTGATTTCACAGCTTCACTTGTCTGTTGTGTGAACAGTTTTCATTTTCTTTTTCCTTTACAATTTTCGAAAGAAAATCCAAAGCTCTAAGGTAAGAAATTACAAGGAGATTTGGTTTTAGTCTTGGATTTATTCCTTTATGTAACACTGGGCTTTTTCCATACTCACAGGTTTGTGTTACCAAGATTTAAAGCGAGGGTTACTTTACATCCTAATGAGTTTTAAGTTTCACTCTAAAATCCGAGGTAGTGTGCATAATTTTGTTTTAATCTTTGTTTTCTTTTATCTTTTAGATCTTAATTCTTGAGTGAGTCTGTCAAAATATTTGAATAAAAACTGAGAGCTTTATTGCTGAGTTTAAAGCTTAATTTGGATACTTTGTGTTCTTTATAACCACTGAATATTAAACTGTAAATCATAGTCAGTGTAACTGAAGCATAAACATCACATGGCATGTTATGTCATTGTTTTCAGGTACTGGGTTCTTACTTGAGTATCATAATATATTGTGTTTTAACACCAACACTGTAACATTTACTAATTATTTTTTTAAACTTCAGTTTTACTGCATTTTTCACAACATATCAGACTTCACCAAATATATGCCTTACTATTGTATTATATTACTGCTTTACTGTGTATCTCAATAAAGCACGCAGTTATGTTACAAAAAGTGTCAGTTGGACTGTAATTTGTTTTAAGTCATTTCATTTTAGCCTATTATTTGAGATGGAGGTCTCACTGCTGCTCCGACTGGCCCTGACTTCTGCACTCAGGTGACCTTCCTTTCTCAGCCATGGGGACTATATATGCATAGCACCACACACAATTTAATTCCTAAATATACATTGCATTCATAAGCTTTGTTTTTTGTTTTTGGCTTTTTTATCAGTTATAACCATCAATATTTTTTATGATTTAATATTTATATTGTTTAAGTTTAACAGTTGTTATATTAGATATTTTCATCATCAGATCAGTGTAGATTAATAGATATAAGTATATAAGATTGATCAAACAATTAAACATTAACAGTTTCAATAAACGTTACTTTTTTTTTCTTTTCCCCTTTCTGTTTTTAAAAGTTGACACATTGCATTTTGTCCTCACAATAGTTCTACAGAGCACAGACTGTAGGCATGACCCACCTCCCTATTGATGTTGCTAAGAAGAAAAAAAAAAGGAAAAGAAAATCCTTCTCTTTGGACTAAGAGGAGGCAGATACATACACAGTCAAATGTTCTGCAATTGCAGTGGGCCAACAGTGAAGCTTGTAATGTTGGAGGCTATTGATCTAAGCCTCCTAAAGCTCATCTCACCAATCTAGCTCTGCATTTCATGCATTGTAATTAAGCTTTTTTTGTTGTTGTTATTGTTGGCTGGGTGATCAAGGGCAAGTCAAAGCAAGACCTGTATAACAAAACATTCATTTTTGTATCTTCCAGAAGCTTTGAAAATGAAAATCTAGAGAAACAATGAAAAGACTCCTAGATACCATAGGTTGGTCACACATCCCCCTCATTACCTTGTGAACAAGCACTATTACTAATCTCCTAAATTGTCTTTGTATAAACAAACAATTACATGTCTTTTTTTTTTTTTTTTTTTTTTTTGTATTTTAGTACCAGGTCTACAGGGTCTCACTATGTAGATAGGAATCATAGTGCTTCTCCTGTTTTTAGCCTCCCAAATGCTGAGATTACAGGAGTGTGCCCCCATGCCAAGTCTACAAATTTGTTCTTTCATGTCAGAATATAGCATTGTCTGTACCCTAGTTGAGCATCTTCTTTAGACTTAAAAAGGAACCTAGGAGGCCTCTCCAATATATATGTTTTCCCACTATTTTATAGTTGTCCAGTATTCCTGTATACATCTGTCGGGTATTTTATTGAAACACTGCCTTTTGGTGGAATATGTAGGTTGTATTTTGCTATGATGAGACTGCATATCTTCATTATTTCACTTGCACATAAATCTGTAGGACACTTTCCTGGAAGTGTTGAATCAAAGAGTGAGCATGTGTAGCTCAAGGGAGATTTTCTAGAGCAATAGTCATAATAAATGTTTCACTTCTTATTTTAGCAATAGTGTATGGATTGAGCCCCTTTTCAGTTTATACTTTACTTCTTAGGAGTCTCATGTCAGTACTGCCATTGCTAATGGCACCAGATCTCAAGATGTGTAAATAGTAGGAGAGTTCCCTTCAACAATGCCTGAATACCAATTGGAGGAGGCTTCTCCAACCATTGTCATGACCACCACTGGGAGAACCCCTCCTTATCCATGCCCTGCTCTCCTGGCTTGTCCCAGGAGGTGTTACATTTGCTTCCCAGCAGGCATGGGAGAGGAGGCCCAATTAGAGGCCAGATGTTTGTAGGCCAATAGAATAGCAAGTCCACTAGGCCCTACCTTTGCTGACCATTTTAGAAATATTAGGAAAAAGTCAAGCTCAAGAGTGTTAGGTGTAGCACCCTGATAGGAACCACTTGCTACATTTCTGAAAATGGGAAGTTCCCTGAAACTGCACATACACCAAAAGCAATCATCGACCTCTTTAAACAAATAAATCCTGAGTCCTTTCCACTGTTACCCAAACCTATCTTTGTGGAGATACCCTGTCTGGCTCTTTTGATGGCCTATACCTAGCCAAATTAGGGATCTTAAGCATCTTACTGTGTCTGAGAGAACGGTGTGTGTGACTCTGAGGAAAGCATTTGGCTTTCCTTTCCATGCTTGGCACATACTGGAGCGGGCAGAATTAATAAAATAAAAACTTAAAAAGGAGCAAGTTGCTTCAGATTGTGTACCAACAAGCAAAATGTTTATTTGGAGGCAAGCACTAGGACTAAGCGGTGTGCATGATGGAGACTTGATGTGATTTCCCTGAATTTTTGAATCCCTGATGGCCAAGTGAATACAAAGGTCAGCATTGGTACACATGCATGGCACATGGAGGAAGGATGTGAATTGCAGGAGTGGGGATGCAAGCTTATTAGCGCTCCTGGGACATCAGTGCACTACCATCTACTGGTGGATTCCACAGCTTCAGAAGGACAACATGCTAGCCCATTCAACGTTCCCACTAGACAATGCTTGTGGTGTGTGTGTGTGTGTGTGTGTGTGTGTGTGTGTGTGTGTGTCATGTTTGAGGATACTTGGCATTTGTGTATAGAAAAGCCTATACAGTAAGCTGAAGTTTAAATTTTATGTAAATATGTGTGTTCTATGTGTAATCAGGATAAGTTTTAAGGTCTTCTATAAGTTAATTTTGACAATTCAAACTTTACAAAAATTAAAATAGTGCTAAAGACCTCCCATGTACCCTGTATCCAGATTAACTAATTATTGACATTAGCTTCATTTACTTTATTATCTTGATGGGTAGATATTATTTTTCTAAATCATATTCCTTTGCAAAACCACATTACAGTTAAAATTAATGTGACATTGTTCCAAACTAGTATCTGCTGCCCATAATCAAATGTCAGTAGTGCCAATATATTTTATTGTTACATGTTTCTCCCTGGTCTAGGATCTAATTCATAATTTCATGGCATTTATTGCTCACATTTCTTTAATCTCCTTTGATCCTACACAATTTCTCTTCCTTACCTTGCCTTCAAACACCTTGACATTGTTAAGTGTATGAGCCGGTCACTTTGTAGGATGTGCCTCTCTTTGAGTTTGTCTGATGTTTCCTTGGGATTTGATTTGAAGTTTGAATTTTTGGCAGAAACGTCACACAGCTGTAGTGTGTGCTCACTGCATCACACTGGGAGTGGCACACCATGGTCTAGCCCATTTTCAGTACTAACATTGGTCTTGGTTAAGGTGGTCTCTGTCAGGTTGCACCACTGGGTATATACATTTTAAAATTATTCTTACACCTCCTGGTTCAATTTATAAATCTTCTTTTTTTCCATGCACAAGTGTAGATCAATTTATATAAAGCAAGTAGTTGCTTTCAGTGAGCAGATATCTCCAACTCGAACAGTCTGAATTCTCGGATTCTAAATTACATTTATACATTGAATTTGCTTTATTTTCAAGCTTGTCTGATGTCTAACACAGAAAACTTTCTATGCCAAATGAAAAACTCTCCCCAGTACCTAACTCATATGAATGTAAATGAACGAAACCTATAAATACAGTGAATCTCAAGTTCTCTGAAATGTTTCAATATCACACTGTATAAAGTGGGTCTAATTTTCTTTTTTTTTTTTTTTTTGTCTTTTTGAGACAGGGTCTTGCTATGTAGTTGAGGCTGGCCTTGAGCTCACTTTTGTAGCCCAGGCTGGTCTCGAACTCACCCCAATCCTCCTGCTTCAGCCTCCCGGGTGCTGGGATTACAGGCGTGCGCCACCACGCCCGGCTCTAATTTTCTTTTATCATTTGTTTTGAAATCAAAGGGGTGAAATCACACATTTTAAATTAGAATTTAAGACTGATCTGTCCAATTTGGTAATATGCCAAATTGCCCCAAACATTTTTATGGCTCTCAGCAAATACAGTTTACCCATAAATTCAACGTAGAAGTATAAAACCCAGAGCCTGGGGCTAGGTGAGTAGCGCAGCAGCTTGCCTGCTATGCATGAGTTCCTGGGTTTCATCACTTTTGTTGCAAAAAATCGAATACAATAAAACCAAACTATGATTAGGTTTATTCCAGCACTTCTTGGCTTCATCCTAACACTTAACTAGGCTTTTAAGATTTCTACTGTGGCTCAGGATTGAAAAGGTCTTCAAATCTTGCGGCCTTGGCAATGACCAGATGAGGCCTGTTGCCTTCAAAGTCCTGCAGTTAACTGAAGATTTTGTACAATTACTAATCAATTTCCCTGTGGGCCATGACGTGAAATATTTAGGCAGCACTGCACTAAGAAAATACTGTTATTGTCACAGACGTTGAAGCACTGAAGGAATGCTCATGATTTTTATGAGGAATTTGTCACCCAGATAGGTAAGTCCTATGTCATAGGAGGAATCCAATCCCTTTCTCATTTTTCTATTCTTGCAGGGAGAGGGGGTCATGGAGTTTGAACCCAGAGAAGACTGACCTACATCCCCAGCCAACTATCCATATATATGTATATATATGTATGTATGTATATATATATATATATATATATATATATATATATATATATATATACCAGGAATTGAACTCAGGACCTTTCATTTGCCAGGCAGGGCACTCTGCCACTGAGCTGTATCCCTGACCCTTACCCTTTTACTTGGGAACAGGATCTAAGTTGCTCAGTCTGGCCTCAAACTTGCCTCAAACTTGCAACCTGCCTACCTTAACCTCCCAGATAATTGAGATTATTACATGTGTGCCACCATGCCCAGCCATTCAATCACTTTTGAACATGAAGGCAATAATTAAGAAACTCCAAACCTTTATGCTGTCATACCCTGTGCTCTTGGGTTCAATCGGCCTGTTTACCTATGTGGGTACCTGCGAGCCGTCTCTAGCTTTTACCAGCCTCTTTCACATTTATTCCTCTTTTCTAGAGCCTGCTGTCTGTGAAACCCTTACTGTCTCAAAAATGCCCTGGTTAGTTGTAACTTCTTTCAACCACAAATATTTCCCAATGGAATTATCATTGGTATGTGGGCAGGGACAATTCTTCATTATGTAGAGCCACTGTCCTATTTCTAGTTTTTCCAGTTACTGAAATGACAAAACAGCCTCAACACATTTCCACATGCCTCCTCAGGAAGCATAAAGTTAGTCATTTGCTTTGCTGTCCGAATCTAGGCTATAATCTTGTCATAGTTTCCCTGCTCATATTTTGTCCAGTTCTGTAATCACTTGTCAAAGTAATTTAATAACATTTCCCCAGCTGAAAATGTTGACCACCTGATAAAAGCCAGCAAACAAAGAGATTTGTTTTCCCAAGGGGAGTGGAGCAATGTCCAGGTTTCTCTTGTTTCCCAAACTCACTTCCCATAAAAAACTATGTGCATTCATTCAAATGTAATATTTAACCCCAGCAAGGGATGCCAACATATATCTGTAGTCTCAGCTCCAAAGGAGGCTGAGGCAGGGGGATTACAAATTCAATTGGATCCCAGCCTGGGCAAACTAGCAAGAGCGTGTCTGAAGATAAAAAGGGGCTGGGAATGTAGATGAGTGATAGGGCCACTTACTTAGCACCCACAAAGGCCTGATCATCCTCATGGCTGTGGGTTCAATCTTGAGTCTCCAATACATCAAAACCCATACACACCTACACACACACACACACACACACACACACACACACACACACACACACACACACACACACACACCAATAAATCAAACTTTCAAATTCTTCAGTTCACTTTCAGTTTGTAGGGGCCACACCCCTTCCTGTCTTCAGGGCATCCATTCTTTAGGGGCTGGGACTATCAGCTGCTAATGAGTCACAGCTGGGTCCAACTCTGACCTTGTCTTCAATCACAAAACCTTGCCTGAGTTAACAATCCCTTTCACAGGGGAACAGGCCCGCTGGGACTAGGGCCCCAGGGGCCTCAATTTCGGACAGTTCAGGAATTCTTAGTCCCAGAGCACCCTTCGGAATCACTGGGACCTTGCCTGCTGTCCCAACACAGTCTGGCTGTTCGCTCCTGTTTGCCTTCCTCAGGTTCTTCAGCAGCATCCATAATGAGCACCCTGCAGAAAACCTTCTGCAGCTGAGGCCTGCATCCAGGGAGGCAAGAAACCCTTGTCTGCTTTCCTTGGGAAATGAATCTGAGAAAGAAGAGATAGCTGGATAGTGCCCCGCTCCCCGTCCTGCTCCCCATGCAGTCTAGCCTTAGGCACTCACTGCTACATTCTTATTTAAAAAGGTCCAATTTGAATAGCCAAAGTCCACACCTCAGCTTCACTTCCTTCCTTTACACTGAGCCTAATTGCCCTCCTCTTTCATAGTTTAAGCAAGATTGCTTCCATTAAAACACTACACCTGTCTGTGTGTGTGTGTGTGTGTGTGTGTGTGTGTGTGTGCGTGCGCTCGCGCTTGCTTGCGAGAGAGACAGAGAGAGAGAGAGAGAGAGAAAGAGAGAGAGAAGAGAGAGAGGGAGAGAGAGTGCAGGTGCACACATGCACACGCACATGCGCTTATATTCTTCACAAGCAGTTCCTCTGCAAACCACCTAACATCACCATGGCTATCCAAGGCTCAGTCCTTGAATCTTTTTATTTACATGTACACTTGTGCTAGGATGTGAACAACTGTCCCCCACAATACAAGCATTAAAACCTTGGTCGTCAGTCCATAGAGCTAACTGGGAGTTGATGGGACCTTTAAGAGGCATGGCCTTGGTGAAAGAAGTGAAGTCATTGTGGGGCTTGGCCTTGAAGGGGATTGGACCCTTCCATCTCTTTGTTTCCCTACTGCCTTGAAGTGAGAAGCTTTGCTTTGTCAGGAGCTCTCAGTGTGCTGCACGGCCTCATCCAAGGCCCAAAATCAGTATAACTAACTGACCTTGGACTGAAACTTCTGAAACCGTGAGTCAAGTTCTTTCCTCCTTGAAAGTTAATTACCTTGGACGGGGAAGATAGCTCAGTAGCATAAGTGCCTGCCTGGCAAGCACAGGGTCCTGAATTCAATCCTGGGTACCTCAAAAAAAAAAGATTATCTAGATCTGTTGCTACAATAGTAAAAAGTTAAGAAAATTTGCTACTTTGATGATCTCATTCAATCTCAGAACACAGTGTACCTTCTAGAGGTGATGAAGACTTCCAAGATTGTTATCTAGAGCTAGAACATCATTCATAAAACCAGACTTGTAGACTATGGTGCTCTCTCAACATCTTCCTGAGTGATGTAACAGTTATCTCCAAGCCACAAACTGATTTGTACGCCTCTGTTTTCTTGTCTGCGATCCTTCCTCCTTCTCTCTGTTGCTCTCATTTTACCATCACTTTCTCAAATGCATCATCCGGGTTTAACCTCAAAGACGTCATGCTTTTTGTTTTCTTGGCACAGTATGTTCTGCACACTACTGTCTTGCTGATTTCCTCAGTTCCTGCAGGTCTTCCCACTCCAAAATCTCCTACTCACTATTTAGAATTGAAACTTTCAATTGTTATCTCTCCTTGCTTTACTTTCTGTCTCACATTTATTAGAAGCTGTCATGATTTCTTTTTCTTATATAGTTGTGTATTATCTGCACAGGATATGTTTTCCAAAGTAGAGATTTCAGTAAGTTTTGTTCTCTCCACTATCTGAGAGCACCTAAGACTCCTGGTATAAAAAATGTCCTCAAAATGAATGAGTAAACTATGGAGAAGACAACAATAGGTACACAATATGAATGACACTTATGGATTTCCTATGCCAGCTTGTCTTCCCCTAAATGTTAATTATACTTTTTATAGGGTTGTACTCAGAGGTCCAGAATGAAAGAGACATGCCAGGGACATTCCAGCAGACAATCACAGATGTGTCTGCTAAGTAAATGAGATCCTTGAAGAAGTAAAAAAGAGACTTTCCTTTGTACCTGCATACCAAAGGAAACAAAAGTAGACAGATAATTTAACATCCTCCGCTGAAGATGCTGAACAGAAGTTCTCTAGCTCTACTGAAAAGAAAATAAAAGAAAGAATATAAATACTAGCTTGGATTTTAAGTGATACAAAAGGAAGAGCAACCTCCATCCCTGCTAAATGTTGGATGTACTAGGTTCATCCTTTGCTGGAAGTTTATATAGTATAGATGGCCCTTCAAGTCTGGTAACATTTGATACCAATAAGGTAAAAGCTAAAAGAAGAATGTGAAGTGGCTTTAGTACAAGCCCTTCCTTATTTCCTCTGACCCTCTGACTTGTCTTTTACTGCATTGTTCAGCTTAATGTGTTACCTAAGCTTTTCTTTTTCACACAGGACAAGACTTCCTTTCCAAAACCACACAATCCTCAGTGGTCATTCGAGTATTTCGCTGAAATATAAGGCAAATGCGCTTTTATGGTGATATTAGAGTCTTCCTCATAGTGATATTAGAGTCTTTCTAATGGCCTTTTGATTGCTATGAGACTCTTCTTCCTCAAATCTTACTTATACTTCTTCCTACGTTATTTCTCTTAAAAGTCTTTGGTAGCCTAAAATGGTATGAAATAGCCTGATATAAAGACAGGAAACATGGCATTTTTCACCACAGCATTTGTTATTGTTTGATTTCTGAATGACTCCGTTTTCAGAGTAAAATGAAATCTTAGCGTTGTTTTAACTTGTATTTCCCTAGTGGGCAGAGATGTTGAACTTTTTAAATATATTTATTGGACATTTATTATTCTTCCTCTGTAAAGTGTGTGCTCATCTCTCTTGCCCATTTTTTGACTGAGTTTTTAATTTTAGGTGAGTTTACATCTGCTTTTTGTTAATTTGTTTTTGTGATACTGGGGATCGAATTGCAGACTTTGCACTTGCCAGACTGGAACTTATGCTGCTAAGCTATCTCCCTAGCCCAGGTTTTACTTTTTTGAGTTCATTGTATATTCTAGTTACCTGAGGACTTACTGCCAATAATTTTTCCCATTCTGTATCTCGGTCTTCACTGTACTGATTAAACTGTTTGTTGTATAGAAGCTTTTTAGTCTGCTATAATTCCATTTGCTCATTCTTACCGTTATTTCCTATATGACTGAGGTTGCTTCTATTTAGAAAATCCTTTTCTACTTCTGTGTGTTCAGGTGTGTTACCTGTTTTGTCTTCCAGAAGGTATATTGTTTCTGTTTTAATGTTCAGATCTTTGATTCATTTTTATTTTCATTCAGTATGTGCCGAGAGGGTCCAGTTTCATTTTTCTGCAAACAGAAAACCAGTTTCCCCAAAATTACATTTTGAATAGTCTATGTTTCCTCCACTTTATGCTCTTGGAAACTTTGTGAATGATTAAATAGTTGAATATGTCTGTGTAGGCTTCTCTATCCTTAGTTCTATTGATCTCTGAGCCTGTTTTTTTGCTCCAGTATCATGCCATTTTAATCACTACTGCTTTGTAGTACAGCTTGAAGCCTGGTTTTGCTAGGCTACCTGTTTAGCTCTTTTTGCCCTAAATTGCTTTTGCTATTCAGGATCTTTCCTGGTTGCATGTGAATTTTGGGGTTGTTTTCTTTAGATCTGAAAAGTATACTGCTAGTATTTTGATTGATACTGTATTAAATCTGTAAAACAGTTTTGCTAGTATGTATGGCTGTTTTGAAAGTATTGGTTCTACTTATCCAGAATGAAGGAACATCTTTCCATTGTCTGATGTCTTCTTCACTTTCCTTTAATAAAGGACTGTGCTTTTCTTTGTAGAGATCATTCACTTCTTTCATTAGGTTAATTCCTAGACATTGTATTTTCTTTTTTCCCCCGTTTATGTAGTTAGTACAGGGTCTCACTATGAAGCTCAGACTCAGGGATCCTCCTGTTTCCAGCCTCCCCAGCACTGAGATTATAGGCATGCACCACCATTCCCAGACTTAGTGGCTGGCTCAGCGTGCCCAGGGGCAGGGCCAGCAGGGCATGCAGGACCAGGGATTGAACCCTGGTCCCTGCCCTTGCGAAAACAGGTGTTTACTACACTGAGCTATCTTGCTAGCCCTTCATTTTCTTTTTTTTTTTTTTTGTCTTTTTGAGACAGGGTCTCGCTATGCAGTTGAGGCTGGCCTTGAGCTAACTTTTGTAGCCCAGGCTGGTCTCGAACTCGCACCAATCCTCCTGCCTCAGCCTCCCGAGTGCTGGGATTACAGGCGTGCGCCACCACGCCCGGCTCCTTCATTTTCTTAAAGTGACTGCAAATGGTATTTTTTTCACAATTTCCTTCTGATTCCATTCATTGTTAATGTATGCAAATGCTAATGATTTTTTATGTGATGAACGTGTATCCTGTTATTTGCTGAAATTTGTTATTCTAAGAGCTTCTTAGTGGCATTCTTTAGGACTTTCAAATAGAGAAGCATGTCCTCTGTAAATAACTGATAATTTGAGTGTGTATGTATATATATATATATATATATATATATATATATATATAATTATTATATTATATTATATATTATAATATAGTATATTATAATATATAAATTATTTCTTTCTCTTTCCTAATTGTTCTGGATAATGTTTCGAGTTCTACAATGAATTGTAGAGGTGATGATAGTGGACACCCTGTCTTCTTCCTGATTTAGGGGTGATGCTTTTAATTTTTCTCCATTTAGTATGATGCTGGCTGTTGGTTTGTCATAAAAGCCTTTTGTCACACTTAGTTATTGTCCTTCTATAACTGTTCTTCAGGATCTTAATCATGAAAGGGTGTTGGATTTTTTCAAGAGTCTTTTCTGAATCTATTGATAGGCTCTTATGTTTTTGACCTTATTCCTATTTATCTGCTGTATTACATTAATAGACTCATGCATGTTGAACTATTCTTGCTTCTCTGGGATTCAACCTACTTGATCAAGGTGTATCAGCATTTGATGATTCTGCTTGCTAATATCTTGTTGAGAATTTTTACATCTATGTTCATTAAAAACATTGACTTATAGCTCTCTTATTTAATGAAATCTTTTTCTGGTTTGGGGAGCAGGGTGATACTGGAATCCATAAATAAATTTGTGAGTACTCTTTCCTTTTCAATCTCTTTGAACACCTGAGGAGTATTGATGCTATAACATCCTTACAGGTTTTATAGAATTCAGCTATGAATGTACCTCGTTCTGGGATTTGTTTAATTAGTAGATTCTTTACTGTTGAGTCAATATCATGGCTATGATTGGGTTGTTATTTATATTTTTGTCTTCATGGGTTAGTTTTGATAGTTCATATGTGTCTAGGAATATTACCATTTCTTCAAAATTTGCTAATTTGTTGGAATACTATTTTTCACAGTAGATACTATCTTCTGGATTTCAACATTGTCTTCTGTGATTTCACCTTTATCATTTCTTGCTGTCCATATGTGAAAATTTTTTTCTCTTTTTCTTAATAAGTGTTGCTAAGAGCATATCTATCTCTTTCTTTTGAAGAACCAGTTCTGTGATGTGTTGATTTTTTTCGCAGTAATTCTAGTCTCATTTTCATTAAATTCACTCTGTATGATTGCCTTCCTTAGTTTCAGTTTGGGTATGGTTTGTTTTTGTTTCTAAAGTATCTTAAGATTTCTCATAATAGGGACGAGGAATATAGCTCATCAGTTTAAGTACCTGCCTGGCAAATGCAAAGTTATGAGTTCAATATCCAGTACCACAATGGAAAAAAAAATGTTACTTCATAAGGTTATTTTTTGAGGTTGCTCTGTTTTCCTAATGTGAGCATTGATCGTAGTGAGCTTACCTCTTACAACTCCTTGCAAAGTGTCCCAAAGGTTTTGCCAGGCTATTGTTGTCATTAAATTCCAGAATGTTTTAGTAAAGTAAAAGAGTTATATGATCTAAAGAGAAGTCAGAGTATCCAGAAGTTTTTATCATATATCATAGTGAGGAAACACTGGCATGTGCACTTAAATTAAGGAATAAGATAAAGGTGCCTCCTAACACTGTGTGATTCAATGCTGCATTGGAGTTCTTTTGTTTTTTTAACATGTATTTAGTACAGGATCTCACTAGGCAGCTCAGACTCATAGTGATCTTCCTGCTTTGAGTGTGTTGGAGTTCTTAGCTAATGGATTTGAGTGCCTAAACCTTTATATTTTTGAAGATACTTATTAGATTATCCACATAAAAATCATTAGAAAAACCATTCGAATGTGAAAATTAGCCAGTTGTCAGGATTCAGAACTCCATGGATAAAAAGCATATTATTATCACAGACAGGAAATTTTTGTTGTTTCCCCACATTAGAAGGGAAATCAGGGCCTCTCAAGGGCTAGAAGTATTGTACTACAGAGCGGCACTCCGAGCTCAGCAAAAAGATGTTTCTTAAGATATCATTTTAAATTGCCTCACATTCAATGACATAGAAATGCACCTAGAAACACTTTGTAGGATCTTTACACAAATTTGTTATGAAGCATTATTATAAGACAGTGAAGAGAATGTAAAAGCATACAGTTGCATTATGATTATAGACTGGAAATTATAATCTCAAAAGTGATGCCAGTTGCCTCCATATTGATCTACAGATACTTAAAAACACAATTAGTTATATGCCAATAAATAAATAGTAATTGGAAAAAATGTGATCAATTTATACCTGACATAAAATTAAGTTTAAGATATATATATATATATATGTATATATATATATATATATACAAGATAGTTAAGAGTGATATACAGCTACTTTCTCTTAGTTCAATGAGAAGAAAGGCTTGTACTAATAGTGTTTAGACAAGATATCATGTCTGCATCTTGTACTCTGAATAACTGCTATGAAGACAGCAATATACAATGTCTTAATTATTGCCACTGTCTTGCTAACCTGTTTTGAAACTGTTTCATTGCTATTTTATCTTTTTTCTCTTTAAATGCATAAAAAATAAAAGATAAGTTTATAACAGTAATGTACATTTATTTTATGTGGCTTTTCTAGTTCTAAAAGCACAAGTCTAAACAATAGTGTCAACAGTAATAAATTAAGCATGTAATGGGTTTCTACTTTGGGCCAGGCATTTAGGATGTAAGGTAAAGGAGGCACTACATGTGTCATTCTGTACCTCATGTTCTCCTAGAGAAACCAGATAAGAAACACTTGCCATAGATCATGATATAAGGGTCTCAAAAACAAATGTGGTAGCACACGGAAGGGGTATTCATCAAATAAGGGAAAGTCAGACAAACTTTCAAAGTGAAGATGTCTATGTGAGATATGTGAGATCAAATCATTACATTTGCAAGCATGATGTTAATATTCTTTCATGTATTTTCTTTGGAAAAGTCCTTTCCAATTAATTTGATCTTCAGAGTAAATTAATGTTCCTTCCAGTGTATGACTATCATACAAAACTCCTATATGGATTTGGCAGCCGAATGTCTAATAAAGTAGCATGCAGCCCAAGGATTATAACTGCCAGTAAAAAAAAATCCATATTTCCAGTCACATTTAGCAAAGATAATTTAACAGTTGAGCATTACTACAGGTAGTCTGCATCTACTATCATCTCTAGCAGAATATCAACTAAAATACATTCTGGTTGGAATTAATTCTCACAAAAATGAATTAACAAATTAAGCACATAATCTATTCATGTGCTTGATAGATTTCCACAACCCTCTTTCATCCAAAAGTCAGTATATCTGCTTTCCATTAAACATAGCAGATTTCTGAAGTGTAAAAAAAAGAAATGAAAGAGTCATATTAATAGTAAGAATTGTCATGCTAATTATGAGTTATTTGTGCTCTGTACTATTTTTTGCTTTCTACTGAATAGCCATTATCTTACTCCATGTTTCTCTTTCAAATCATTTGGAAAATATAAAATGAAGAAGCTGAATAAGGAGATATGCTTCGACATCTGCACTCAGAAATATCAAGTGAAAATGACCACATAAATTCTGCTGAACTCAAAGCCAATGAGTGCTACAAAAGTTTGTCTGGAAAATGATGCAGTCAGACTGTGTTAAATTGTGCTACAATAACGAGCAGCCCATACAAATCCCCCTCACTAAGTCTAACACCAGTTTATATCTAGTCCACAGCCCAGATCAAGAACAAGGCTCACTTCTCTCCTGCAATTCCACCATTTCTCAGGCCTTTCCATCAAATCACATGAACCAGAATCAAAATATTGTAGGCAGGGCAAATTAATTATTTTCATCTTATCATCAGAAAAAAGTTCAGCCACAGTTTCCCAACCTAATGCAAGTAAGGCTAGAATCTATACAGTCTTTGTGAGAACCTAGAAAAATGAAATGGATTGGCTACCAGCTTGGACACAGAGGTAGAGAACTTAACACACACTTTTGTTTAAAATCAAAGCTGTTATATATTGTGACTAGCCATCCCACCAAAATGCAACAGAAGAACAGTGCTACTAGAGTGACATTTCACTGACTTGAAAGTCATTGAACAATCATGAACAATCATAATAGGTGCTATCCATTCCATACATTCATTCATCTTTCATTCAACAAACATTCTGCCTATTTGCAGTAAGCACCTTCACATACACTGAAAAAAAGCAAAGATGAGATCCTTCTTTCATTGCCATATTAAGACTCATTCTTGTCAGGGCAAATTAAGAGCCAGAGTCCTTTCAGGAACTATAGATATATCTGTGTAGCCAAAATAGATAGGACAAATAAACAGAAAGGACCAAGGCCCAAGAAAGGTAGAAGATAATGTATGTACAAGAATACCAAGATATTAATTCTGCCTGTCCAGGAAGAAAGGATATCAATCTACTTTCTAATGTCATCTTTAATTTTTTTTTTTCAGAGTTCTGTAGATTTTTGTTTTAGGAGTCTTTCACTTCCTTGGTGATGTTTATTCCTAGGTATTTGATCTTTTGAAGTTATTTTGAGTGGAATTGTTTTCCTAATTTTCTCAGTGGGTTCATTGTTAGTATAGGAGAATACTATTGATTTTATTGTGTTGATTTTGTAGGGTACTGCTTTGCTAAATTTGTTTATCACCTCTGAGGATCTTCTGATGGTCTTGTGTCTTCTATGTAAATGGTCATATTATGTGCAAATAGAGGTAATTTGGCATCTTCTTTTCCTATAAAGTGTAAAATAAAGGAGAAAAGGTAAGAAAAGCAGATGGAGATGGGGAAGGGATTCAGGGGAAGAATAGGGAGTATACAGATTGAAAATGATCAAGTTATGTTTTGTGTCTTTACCACTCTCCTAATATGAATATAACTTATGCATTATAAAATGCACGAATAAAGTTTCTTTTAAAAAACATGATAATTTTATTGGTGAGATTATTGTGTTCCAAGGAGGTGACTGGCTAGGACAAGTTGTATAGGCTCTCAAAACATATGAAGATTGAAGCCCAGGAATCTAATTTTCCTGAAACTGTACTACCAGATTAGTTTAGATCTATTTGCTAATCTGAAAGTGGAGTAGGTTTATCTTATTGGCTTTTTTTCCCATTTGTGTTTATTGTCCACTTTATCTTCATGAGGCTGTTGAATATTTGCCTTTCTTTTGTGAATTCCTTGTCGATCATCCTATGACCATTTTTCTTCTGTCGTATTAAAAATTTTCTTATGAGTTTGTTAGAGATCTTGTTATTTTAAGGCTGTTAGTCTTTTATCATAAGGTTTGCAAATGTTTTCCCATTGTTAATGGTTGTTGTTACCTAGAGTAGTAGTCTATTAATATTTTTCTTTTGTGTCATACATAGAAAGTTTTCTCGGGAGTCTATAAATAATCACCTGGATTTTCTTCAAAGAGTAAGAATGTTTATTTTACATGTTAGAAAAAGAAGATGATAGCTTAAAGTTTAATGTCCTGTAAAATGTGCTCAATGGTCTAAAATTGATTTTTGATGGGACAATAAAGAGGTAAAAATGGTTTTTGTTATAATTTATGAAATTCGGTCTGTCTTTTGTTGTTTCTATCTCCTTCCCTCCCTCCCTCCTCCCTACCTTTTCCCCTATATCATTTTGAACAACCAATTCAAAACATTGAGGGCAGGTAAGTTTGCAGGCCAAGAAAGAAAGGGAACATGATGATATAGATACAGAGCTATGACCTTCACCAATGAGACATGCTGGGCCTAGCCTTTGAACCAGAAATTGGGGACACAAAGCAGCAGGTGCTGCCTGGCCGCTGCTGTGATGCAAGCAGCAGCAGATCCACCCAGCGTCCAGAATCAGAAGTGGCAGAGTTCTAAGCAGTTTTGTCCGATGCCTGGTATCAGTGTTGTGATCAAAACTGCTTGTTAAGGAACAGAGGTGGGATGGCCTCCAACAGAGTAGTGCTGCAGGCCTTGTCCAGCCCTGCTGATAACTGCCTCCTCATAGCCTTGAGTGACTCCCCCTTTTTCTATGCCCAAACTACCAAAGGGTGTTCTATTGCTTGTAACTAAGAAATCTGTCTGACATAGAAACAAGACTAAGATTGGCTGTGGGTAAGCTAACCTTCATGTAATGAATACGTGGATTACTTGTTATTGTTAGCCTGGGGAGCTTGGACAAAAACGAGCATCCATCCTTATATGAGCCTCTGGTAGGGGCTCCCAAATAGTAATACTCATTGTTCATGGATAGCAAAAAGACTGAGTGTGCCTATGAGTACTGTCCATCCCCCAAGACAAATCCATTGGAAAGTAGTCAAATGCTATGAAATTCTCACTGGTCACATGGTAGTGGACAGCAGACATGTTCATGTGCTGTCACTGCTGAAACTGTAATAAGAGCCAGCATGCTACGCACTAGATTATTTTGTGGCCTGATTTAAAAACAAAAACAAACAAAAGCCCATTGTAGTTGCTTTATATATTGGAATATTCTATACCTACCTGAAATTAAGTTTATATTTGCACCTCTAAAGCCTTCTTTCCCCAGAGATCCTGAAAGACATTGGGATCATTGATATCCTGGAGTCTGGATTGTAATATAAATGTTGCTAAAACATGCACACCCATACATAATGAATGGAGACATCTGGTTACCTTATGTTGAAAATAGGATTAGTTCTTTTAGCCTAAAACTACTCATTTATTTATTTATTTATTTATTTATTTATTTATTTATTTTTATTATTATTTTTTTTTACCCTTGAGCAGATTTAATGTTCACTGTTACAACCCTAGCACCTGAATAGGATGGATATACACACATGAGGAAACTTGCCATCAGGCACCAGAGCTTTATAGTTATTATTTTCTTTTTTTTTTTTCAATTTTTTTAATTGTTTAAATTTAACAATGGTTATATTACATATTTTCATCATCAGATCAGTTTAGATTAATACATATAGGTATATAAGATTGATCAAACAATTAAACATTAACCTTTCTAAATCCACATTACTTTTTCCCCCCCTTCTTTTCTTTGAAAGTTGACATATTGCATATTCTCCTCACAATCATTCTACAGAGTGCCATGTGTGGGCATGACCCACCTCCCTATTGATGTTGCATAGAAAAAAGAAAGAAAAAAAAAGGAAAGAATATACTTCTTTTTGGACTAAGAGGAAGCAGATACATACACAGTCAAAGGTTTTGCA
>PVJA010028137.1:0-16776 GCA_004027025.1 Myocastor coypus
TTTTTTTTTTTTTCTGTACATGTCAAAGCTGAGAATGCTGCCAGGCATGGTGGTGCACGCTTGGAATCCCAGAACTTGGGAGGCTGAAGCAGAGGATCAGTGCGTGTTGAGGCCAGCTTGGGCTACAAAAGTGAACTCAAGGCCATCCTGGACTGCACAGCAAGATACTGTCTCAAAAAGACAAAAAAAAAGAAAGAAAGCAAGAAGAAAGAGAGGAAGAAAGAAAGAAAGAAAGAAAGAAAGAAAGAAAGAAAGAAAGAAAGAAAGAAAAAATGACAAAAGAAAGCTCTACTTTCTTCTCCTTTTTGCAAAGTTCACTGTCTGGCTGTGTGTTCATTTGAGTTTTCATAATTTCAAATATTCTTTGTATGAGAAATATACTTGCTCTCCCAAATGTGTACCCAAACTGTATACTTGTGTCCCATTGCTACATTTTCAGATACCACATACAGATTTATTGAATCAAAAATGAATAAGAATTCTTGCCATAATAATTTAATTTCTCTGTTTCTCCATTTAAAGAAAGACAGATATTTCTTTTTAATTTTTTACAACTTACTTAGTTATGTAGGGCTTCTCTCAGCAGCTCAGAGCTGTAGTGACCCTCCTCTTGGCCTCTCCAGCACTGGGATTACAGGTCTACATCACCATGCCTCATTTCAGTGGCCACCACGGCACTTCCAGAGTTCCTGGGCCTACACAACATGTGGTCTTGGGGATGGAATCCGGGTCCTCTCACTTGTCAGGCAAGCACTTAGTCTGCCAAGCTATCTTTCCAGCCCCCCATATATTTCTATACTTTTCCAGCATTCAGTTTTAAAAATCTTATAAGCAATCACAGGTTTTCTGTCTTATGGTATCTATCTAGACTGTATGCTTTTTTTTCTCTACCTAAATCTATCTCTCTATTGAGCTATCTATCTATTAATTTGTCTATCTGTCTGTCTGTGCATCTGTCCATCCATCTGTCTATGTCTCTCTCTCTGTCTCTTTGTCTGTCTACCTATTTATCTATCTATCTATCTGTCTATCTATCATCTATTTATCTTTGTAGCACTAGGGGCTTAACCCAGATCCTTTGAATGAACACATCACTGGCTCTTTTCATTTTGAGACAAGGACTAGTTAAGCCACTAAGCTAGCTAGAATCGCTCAGAAATCTGGGAAGACAGGTGTGGCTCACCATGATGGTTTCTCTCTGCCATGAACTCATGATGCTCATGAGCAGAAAATCCCTGCCTCTCTTGTTCAGTATTGCGGTAGAGCTCCCGCCTGAAGCTCACTAAAGTTTGCATTTTTATAAATACATGCTGGTGAATAAATACATATTCTTAAACTTGTCTCTTTTCCATTTTACCTGTCTGCCTTGGTGTCACAATCCTATTTTGACTTCATCGCCGGACAGAGGAGCAATCTTGTATGCCATAGTCCTCAAACACTTTATAAGACAAACCTTTGTTAAGGGCTTAAGAAGCATCAGGCTTCTCTTTTCCACTTTAGGATGCTATGATGCAAAAGTACTCAGTAAATCGGAGTTAAGTAAGAGTCATTCTTGGCTCAAAGTTTAAGGTTTTCTTATTCTTTTCTAGTTTATTCTTGTTAACTCTCTTCAAACTGTAAGGCTCTGCTCTACTTACAGGAGGTTTCTTTCCCTTCCAGCAGTCATTCCAGTTACCTAAAACTTTCAGATTGGATAATACCTAGGATCAGAATGAAAACATCTATTCTCAAGTGCCTAGTTTCACTTCCTAGCTCCATAATCTATTAGGCTGCACCTATAGAATGTGGACCCCGTGGGGAACCAAATGAGCTATAATTGTGGAGTTAACTTGGAAATGAAAACACCATCATTTTCGATTAGATTCCTGTTCAAGCATTTTGCCTCTATGGTTTTCACAAAACAATCAAATACCATGTGTTAAAAAGTTATAATTTCAGTGCAATGTCTCACTTTCCATGTAGAGATCAGTGATATACTGTTATAAATTATGGCCTTTATAGTGTACTTAAAACATTAATTACAGGGCCGGCCTGGCAATCACAAGGTTCTGAGATCAATTTCTGGAACCAAAACCAAAACAAAAACACATTCTTTATTATTTCATAGGAAATCACATACAGTCAAAATCTGTGTATGAATTTTACTTTTTTCTTTGGAAATATTAATGTACAGTCCAAAAGTAAGAGAAGAAAAACTAATATAGGTTTGTCTTCATATAAAACTGATTCCTTACTCCATAGGAAATGGATGTTTTAGTTGGTAAAATTAGCTTCTTAGACTAGTAAGCAGTAAACTTAAGAAGATCACATGATTTTCTTCATGCATACATTCTCCAAGTTGATGATATGCAAGAAGTGTGATGAAGACCACTTAGGTGACACAGTCTTCCACCAAGGACTCTTCATCACCTGCAAATGTCCAGATGTCCATCCTTCTGCCCTGCTCCTTCTTTGCAACCATTTCCTGTTCTTCGCTTGATCATATGAATGCTTCGCTAGCAAGATGCTTTGCTCTCTTTTGGAGTTACAAAGAGAAAACTGGCTAAGCATTGTTACCAGAAGCTACATTAAATATTCCAGTAAATTCATGTAACCATGTGACTATGTGGTCAAGAGTAGATGCTGTTGGAAGAAACTAGGGCTGTGAGTAGGAAAGGAATAAGATGAAAAGCATCACGATGGTTGTGTGTAAATTCTGCCTGTCTTTTAAACAATGCCTTTAAAAAAATGTATTTAATACAAGGCCTACAAGGTCCCCCTATGTAAATGAGACTCGTACTGATCTTCCTGTTTTTCAGCCTCCCAATAACTGGGATTACAGGCGTGCATGACCACGTCCTGTCTCCATCCCCGTCGCAATGCACCCTGCGGGCATGGTCAGCAGAGCAAATCATCAATCATGTCTTTGTAACCCTTGTTCTAGCTCTTAATGAAGAGCATCAAATAACTCTAAGGCAGAGGTTGGCAAACATTTTCCATGATAAATCATATAAGAAGTATTTTAAAGCTCTCATATTCGCTGCTGATATATTCAACATTCCTACAGTAGCCCGGAAAGTACAATTACATTAGGCAACTTACAAACAATTGGGAATTGTTGTGTGCCTCTGAAACTTTATTTGTTGGAAGAGCAGGCGGATTCCAGGTTTGAGTAGCAGTTGGCCGACCCCTTTTCTAAGTAATGGTATAGCCACAGGACAGAGGCCAACAGGACAGCACGAGTGGGGCATGGGCGGGACTTCTAACACATGCAACACCCATCACCCTGCCCTGCTCCACAGCATGGAAGACAACCAATGAGAATTCTTCTGGGAAGCCACTGTATCTTGAGGGTTCTTTATTATAGAAAATCTGCTTGGCTGATACATACAGGCTACATTCAAAGGAATTGCTAGGTGCACTTATTTTGGTTGCTGTCATTGTTTGGCTATTATTTCCATTGCTGTTATTATTTCAAGTCTATAATAAACCAGAGATTAACTGTTTAGAATGTGAGGCCAGAAGTAGTCATTGGTAGAAAAAAAAAAAAAAAAACCCTACTAGACATCCTGGTAAAATCATTGACTTTAAGCATCATAATATAACAATGAACAGAGATCCTTAATTTCATTTTGTCAAATGAGAAGGCAAAGAATGAGATCAGTTCAGTGCCATGCACCAAATCCTAGGATAGAGATCAGGTATAGTTAAGAGACAAATTCAATTTTGTCACATGTTGGGGTAGACTGTTTCATTTGCGTATCTAAAGTTCCTTAGGGGCTGAGGAGATAGCTCAGCAGTCTAAGCTCCTGCCTACCAAACATGAGAACCTGGATTCGATGTTGAGTACGCATGCCATGCTCCTGTGCCAACCACTGAAACTGGGCATAATAGTGAACACCTGCCCCCATCGCTGGGGAGGTGGAGAAAGGAGACTACTACGAGTCTTTCCAGTGTAGCAAGACCCTGTGCCAAAGAAAGGAAGAGAGAGAGAGAGAGAGAGAGAGAGAGAGAGACATAGACAGAGACAGAGAGACAGAGACAGAGACAGAGAGACAGAGAGGGAAAGAGGACAAGAGAGAAAGAAGGAAACAGAGAATGGGAGAGAGAGAGAGAGAGAAAGAAAGAAGAAAGAAAGAAGGAAAGAAAGGAGAGAAAGAAAGAGAAAGAAAGAAAAAAGAAAGTTATTCAAGCTTGCTATACGCTAGAAGGAAGACACACACAGCTAATATTCTTTATGACATTCAAACACTAAAACTCCATCAGAATCCTTTAAACACCCTTATTGTGGCTCCCGTTTTTGATAACAATGTGCTCAAGGGCTCACAGCAAGAGATCATCAGACGCGGAAGCCCATTGATGCACAAAACTATTCAAATTAATTAAAATGGACCCAGTTAGGAAAGCGACAACAACAACAAATCTTTTGCCCTACTCAAAATGTATCTGCTCCGCTGCACTAAGTATCTTAGTTGCTCTGGGTCACATATGGTGCATGGACCCCGCCTTAAACACCACAGACGATAGGCTGTTGTCTCCTTGATGAAAGTTCTACTGGACACTTTGTGTTCCTCTCCTCAGCCTCTGAATTTGGTTATTTCAGTTCCCGTGTGAGGAGAAGTGTGTAGTACTTGACCTTTAGAGTACCCTGATGGCTGTTCTATTAAGAACCTCCAGAGGAAGCTGCCCAAATCTTTATTTCCCAGTGCCTCTCTGTCTTTGTACTCTCTGTCTCTCCCTTCTCCCTGTTTTCTCCCCTCTTCTGTCTCTGTTTCTCTTTCTCTCTGTCTCTGTCTCTCTCTGTCTCAGTCATCTCTATCACTCTCTCTGTCTCTTTGTCTCTGTCTCTCTCTGTCTCTGTCTGTCTTTCTGTCTCTGTCTGTCTGTCTGTCTCTCCCTTTCTGTTTCTCGCTTTCACTTTCTACTTTGTTCCACACCATTATGGTCCTGCCACTTATGCCCTGGCTGTAATTCCTTCAGCCCTAATTCTCTCTCTGCTGCATGGAGCCTGTGTCTACAAGGGAAGAAAAGGAGAAAGAAGAAGGGAACCCTGCCAAAAGCATGTGGGGAGTGTCTGCTCAGAAAGTGGAATCTGCACACCAATGGTACTTCCCTGTAACCCACATAAATGATCCATTAAATTACTGTGCTAAAGGGGTGTTGGTATTCATTTATTATTACCAATAGCATCCTCAAGAAAATGAGGACGTCGGAAAAAAAAAAAAAAAGGCCTAGTCACCTAAGAATTCCATGGAATATGCTTCTCCCTGGTTGTCTTTGTGTGTATATTTTCCTGACCTTTACAAAATGTGAAAAGCTTGAGGGAACTCATGCTGTTTTTTCAATATCATCAGAAAATGCCCATAGCTGACCCACCCATCTACTATTGAAGGCACATCAGTACAGGAAATCAAAAGTTTGTCACCAAGTAATGCTCTTTTTATTTTTCTTAAAGATTGTCCTCCTTTCTATTAAAAGAACTCAACCTCCAGATTTCATGAAGGTGGAAGACGATGAGGAAGAAGCCAATACTTCTTTCCAGCAAGCAGCAGAAACCTGTACGGCCCTTAGGGCCCGGTAGGATGGCTCAGTGGTCTAAAGCTCCTGCTTAGGAAAGCTTGGGTGGCTCCGTGGACCACAGTTCGATCCCCAGCACCACATAATGCGCCAGCCCTGCCCTCAGGGCAGGCTGAGCAGGCCATAAAAGTAAATAATTAAACAAACAAAAGTTCTGAAACAAGAAAAAAAAATTCTTAAAAAAAAAAAAAAAAAAAAAAAGAAAAAGAAACTCGTATGGCCCTCGTTACATGCAAAATCCTGGATGGGTCTTGATTCTGTACTTACCTGTATCATAGTGGGACAAATCCTCAAGTAAATAGAATTGCTCAGTTTGTGTTTGAGACATTGATGATGGGCTGCTCTTCTCTTTGATATTTTGTTAGTAAGTTCACCGGGCCAACGTGATTCAGTTCACAGGTCTCTAACCCCACCCCCCCTTTCAGGAATCAGCTTTCTAAGGATAAAGATGTGAGAGTCAGCTTTTTTTGAGTTATGTGGGACAGAACACATGTTTTTCAAAACCTAGCTCCATATTAAAAATCTTAGTACCTTAAAGTACTCATAGCAAAAGGAGGGACTTGAGGGACCCACTTTTTATATGAAGGCCCGATCCAAGGAATCCTTTGTGATTTGGATATTTGATGCAATTACTGTTTGCCTTGTGGAGAAACAACTGATTTTCTTTGATTTTCTGTCAGGGTTTTTCATTTGGAGATAGGCTCAAATATTGATAGAACAGAAGCTGAGATTAAAGGACACATAAAATGCATTAGTGTGATACCAAAAGAAGAAAGACAATTGATGTGGCCTCTTCCACAGTAAAAATAGTAAAACTTGTTAAGTCAACACCACTGAACTTTACTTCAGAATATGACAAAGTGTGCCAAGCTTATAGCAATCCTACAGAGCAGGAGAGACTCTTTTTATTTATTTATTTATTTATTTATTTATTTTTGTCTTTTTGAGACAGGATCTCCTATGCAGTTCAGGCTGGCCTTGAGCTCACTTTTGTAGCCCAGGCTGATCTCGAACTTGCACTGATCCTCCTGCCTCAGCCTCCCAAGTGCTGGGATTGCAGGCGTGCGCCACCACACCTGGCTAAGACTCTTCACCTTAGCATCCCTAGGAGCAAAGCTCTAGGATGGTCTATTAATTCATCTTGGCCGTTTTCTTTTCAGTGCACCTCATAATCTGATGCACAATGAAAGCCAGCTGTTGTTTCTCAGATTAAGAACGGAAAAGTCCCTCTTTTCTTCTTTTACTTTTTTTTATTACTTTTAATAAGAAATAACAATGCAACAGTTTCAAAACATGTTAGTAGTACATTCCCAATAATTGATACAATGCATATTGTTGTTCTGGTAGTAAGTATTGAGAGCACAGGATGCAGACATGATAACTTTTCTAATCATTATTGACACAAAATTTCTTCTCATTAAATAAAAGAAAGTAGTTTTATGCATAATCCAGTATTCCATAATCTTCATATGTCCAAATTTACCTAACTATATCTGTTGATCTGAGCAATGGATCTGATGATGAAGACAGATATTATATCAACCATTGTTAATCAACTACTTTTGTTTAAAAAAATCTATGCATGGGTATTGTTGTATGTTACCCTATTTCTATCTTTGTGATATTTGTTCTTGCTCTTGTTTCTATTCTTGAAAACAGAATTTAAAAAAAAGGAATGGATTCTATTTTTGGAAAGTCAAGGAGCTCTTGGTAAACCTACTTTTCCCAAATCTTGTTTTCAATGCATGTAATATCTCACACAGGTATTATTAAGAAAGGTTTACGAAAAAGCTCATGATGATAAAAAGACTAGCATAAACATGATGCAAAAAAATGTAAATGGTCTACCAAGTACTGTAAAATGTGAATGTGCCAAGAATCGGCAGCCTGGGGGTCTGTCTATTAAGTCCCACAAAGGAAGCTGGAACTTGATGGAAGAGACAGAGAGAGAGAGAGAGAGAGAGAGAGAGAGAGAGAGAGAGAGAGGAAAGACAGATAGAAACACACACACACACAGAGACCAAGACAGAGACAGAGACAGAGGTAGACACAGAGAGACAGAAGAAAGAGAAGGGCTTTGGGGACTATGCTTATTAGAGTATGAACTATGCCTGAACACCTTACCTTACGTAAGCCTTCTGATTTTTCTCAGCCATATCCTTCGTGTATGCTTTATTTGTTGATTTTCAGATTTACTTCAGTCTGACCAAGAGAAAGTATATACTCATCATGACAGAGATAGGACCCAGCACTTGACTAATTATTGACAGGAGTAACTAGGAAATTATACGGCACCCACTTAATATAAGTTCATATGTCGAGTATACTGGAAGAACAGAGTGGATGGAGCTTCCCATTTCTCCTTGTGAAATATTTACCATTCGGGTCTTCAGTGGTCAAATATTTGCTGTCAAAATCCACGATCAGAGTGAGACGTGTGGGCACTGTGATCTGAGCCAGAGTTAGATCCTTTCATCTAGAATTGCTTCCCCACCTTTTGTGTTTATGGAAAACCTGACACATTTTCTGGGGAGGAGCTAGGAAGGTGCAACTGAATGTATTATAAGGGCACGTGGAACACCCGCACATGCATTCCCGAGGCTTGTGAGATTCAGCAATGAAGTGGTAGCTGCAGGAGGCATTTGGAAGTCATTCACTTATTTCTTGACTCACTCTGGTGTTTCCAAGTACATTCACGCATTACCAACTCAGAGGACAGCAAAGCAGGAAGCATATCTTCCAACATCGGGCATTTAAAAATTTCATTGCCAATCTCAATGCAAAGGTTAGATTTCCTGTAGAGATGAGGGGGCCCTGACTCCAACAAGTGAACCATGTGATTACCCTCCAACTTCATTTGTGATGCTGAGGTCCCCCTGGAGCTGCTCACATGGGTCAGGGTAGAAAGGGAAAGACAGGAGTAAGGATTGTGCGAAGTTGTCCAGAACATCAAAGAACAACAAGAGATCTGTCTCTGGCCCTGCACTGTTATTTTCTTCCATGTCCTTCTGCCTCCAATTCAGTTTTCAATCCACATCTATTTTTTTCTTCAGCTGTCCAAAAGAAGCAAATCTGCCCTGTTTGTTGCAACAGGATTTACACTAATGAAATGACGCAGCTTTCAACACTTGCTAAAGATTTGTGGTCTGGGTCAACTTCCCAATAAAACTGACCAACACACCTAACAAGAATCCCTCTATTCCCCATAGGTATATAAACAAAGGCTCTTGGAACAAATACTTCAGTTCTGTGACTACTGTTAGGCAGATGGGAGCTTTTCTTCTAGACATTTCTCTTCTGTTTTAATGTTTTCAACTGTAGCAATGCATTAAAAAGAGAAAATTCATCCTCAGAACTTTCTGGGACTGGGGTCAAATATCTCCTGGTTGTCATTCTAACCTTCATGCTTTTTAGACAAAAGAGCTTTGTCTCCAAACACAGGTCAGTTATTTGCTAAATTAGGTGAATAACTTACCTCAGCTAAGACAGGAAGCTGCTTTATTAATGACAGTCAGGACAAATCCTCAACATTAAAACATTTGATATTGCACATAAATACAAAAAGAAAATAAATCTGGCTGAAAACAAGGGAAATGCTCAAGTCCAATCTCTTAAATTTCTTCAAGTTAGGGAAAACTAATTTTTTATGACCTTTTTAAATTTATCATTCAACTTTTCTTTATTCCTTACATTTTTTTATTAAAAAGCTACATCTCCAATATTTCATTCTCTCTCACTTTCTTTTTTACTTTATTAAGTCTTTTTGAAACGGAACCTCCTTGAGTCATTAAGGCTGACCTTGGGCTCACTTTATCTCAGGCTGGTCTCAAACTTTCCAGCACAATCTCCTGCCTCAGCATCTTAAGTGCTGGGACTTTCAGTGTGCACCACCATGCCAGACTAATTTTCCATTGTACCATAGCTGTTTGTATGAATGGTTTTAAGAACTTCACTGAAAGAGACAAAGAAAATATTGGAAATAGAATAATCTTTACCAAGATTGTTTGTATTGGTCACATTTGTAATTACAATAATGATTTACTTCCACTGGGAGTGCTGGGTAAATGGAACTTCTGATCCTTCTTTACATCAAGAATAGTAGTGGTAGTATTTTAGAGAGGGTCTACAGGGTATTTAGGGTCCCACTACTATAGCAGACACGCCTGTTTCCAGCCCCCCAAGAGCTGAGATGACAGGTGTGTGCCACCATGTGCAGTCTCCATTGCTGTTTCAGTGCACCCTAGGGGTGGGGCCGATATGGCAGGAAGAATGTTATTAAAGGCAGAAAATAAAAGGCCACACTCCCTTAATATTGTTAGTATTTCTGCACATTATCTCTGTGAATGCTGGCAGACTCTTCAGGGAAGATATCTCCACAACATTAAGTGGTTCAGCGGAAAGCAGCCTTTGGGGCATCTAACCAAGTGTCATTGCACAATGGTGAGCTGCACCATTTCCGGAACTGTGCTTGTGCACCATATGACACAACTTCTCAATTCATACCCCATCCTAGAGTTCTTGTGTTATGGTTTGTGTCTAGATGTTCCACAAAGCCTCATGCCGTCATGGGGTAGGCTTCTAGAGTTTTCAGCTGATCCTTAGTCCAACACTGGGATTATGAGTGTGGTGCTATAGCCACCCTAGGGCAGGCAGCCTGAATGAAACACAAGGGAAGGCAAGAGGCTTGTGCTCTGCCACTCCTCCTCCGTTCTGCTCTTACTGTTGTGCTCTTTTCCACCGCCATGATCTGCTGCACTCTGCTATGTGCCTCTCTGCCTTGGAGCCAGCTGAGTACGGACTGAACCCTCGACACACTGTGAACTAAATAAACGTTTCCTTCCTTCATTTTTAGTCTCAGGTAGTTTGTCACAGCAATGACAGACAAGTACCTAAGACAATTTGGATCTTCAACACAGAGAGGCCAGGAATCCTGCACTTTTAACGTGCTCTTCAAATGAGTGTTTGCATGTTAAATTTTGAGAACCATTTGAGTTGCTTCAACTGTGCCAAACCACAATGCAAAGCTACAGTTACAATCATAAAATAGGAAAGCCCATGAGATAGCTCAACAGACTAAAGTGCCTGCTTAGGCAAGTGTAGGCAAGCATGGGGACCATGGTTCCATCTCTGCCACCACATTCTGTGTCCACCCCACCTCCAGGGTGGGCTGAGCAGCCACCAAGACGAGATGTGGTGAAATAAGCCTGTTATCCCAGTTCTCGGGAGGCCGAAAGCAAGAGGATCACCGAGAGCCTGAGCTGCACAGTGAGACCTTGCAGCAACCAAATGCATTTTTAAAAAATCAGAAAATAAGAGATTAATAAATGTGAATATTTGAAAGTGAGTTGATGTCTGTGTAACCGCAGATACTATAAGCCGATTTGAACTATAATATGTAATCAGTGAGAAATTCATGCTTGCTTAAATTATGAGCAAACAAATCAATAAGGAAATGGCAACCAGCTCTGAAGAAGAATTAATTAAAACATTTAAAAGAACCTTTCAAACAATGATAAATTTAAAAATGTTCAGTTTTATTAAGAATGAAGGAAAAGTAAATCAAACTAAGATATAACGTTGTTTCACAAAATTGCATTAATTAGGTATGAAGCTCAACAAGAGGAGCCAGACAGGAGATCTAAGGCCACGTGACCTTACTTATACGTGGAATCTGAAAATGTTGATCTCAAAGGGGTAAGAATGATGGTGACCAGAAGCGGTCTGCCTTGACGGTGTTAGTGGCGTGGAAGATGCTGGAGAAAGGGCACCGAATTACAAGGGGGTGGAAAACAGGAGTCCCAGAGAGCTGTAGCTCAAACAATGGCTACAGTTAGTGATGAACTGGTGTGTACTACAGAAACGTCAGGCACAGATGTGCAATGTCTTCACAGAAAAGATGTTGAGCGTATGAGGAGAACGTGCTAGATTCAACTAGCAAATTCTAGAACTCATATGATCTATTCAGCCCTTCTGCAATAGACGGAATACTCAAAATATTATGTTGCCCATGATAAATACACATAATTTTATCTGGCGGTTCTGAATAGACATTCAGATACACACAGAAAAACAATATATGCCACTAACACTCATGGTCAGAGAGAGGAGTAGGGATTTTTATTTATTTTTATTTTTTATTACTTTTAATAAAATAAAAAAAAAAACAATGCAACAGTTTCAGAAAACGTTAGTACTTCATTCCCATTCATTGATACAGAGCATATTGTTGTCCTAGTAGTAGTTATTCAGAGCACAGAGTAGGGGTTTTTACAAAGTTCTAAATAATGGAATGTAATAGCAGACAACAAAACTAAAAGTTTGCATACCTTAGAACCCAGAAAGTCCATATACTGTATATGTATAGTTAATTTAAAATAACATGAGATACGTAAAAAAATCTGAACACTTGAGAACATACCTGATAACTATTTACAGTGCCCCAATTCACAAATGGCAAAAGAGTAAGGTAGATGAAATATGGGATTTCACACGAAAGAATATTTGTATAACACTCCCAAAACTAGGGTTCTGTGTGTCAGGATGGATAAATTTTAAAAAGAAAGAAAGGAAGCACTGAGTCCTAAGAACAAGTTCAGGGCTGGACAGAGTGGTTCACGCTGTAATCCTACCACTTAGGAGGCTGAAGCAGGAAGCCAGTGATCACACTGGGCTAAAACGGAGGTTGCACGACCAACAAGAAAATTCCATGGCTTCTAGACTTAGGAATGAATGGAATTTCATTAGCAACATGTTATAGAGATCACCCTTGAACTGTAGGAAAAAGAAAATCTGGATTTCATGAAAGATAGATGTTTTATCTTTCACATTTCGCAACAAATAGATTTTACCAATCTCATAGATAAAGGCATTTTTGATAAATTCCTAACCAGGGGAGTCCATCCACTTCTGTGTTAGTAAGAAGCCAAAAAAAAAGATAGATAACTATGGAGAGAGATGACTAACACAGTCACTCTGGATTCTAGGTAACAATGATCCTGAAAAGAAAAATGAAGGCTTTCACTGGTGCAGAGAACACACAGATCTTAGCTACCACTTACTGAGGCAAACCTGTGTGTCTGCATACATTAGGGTTTATGTGTAAGTATATGGATATATATATATATATATATATATATATATATATGTTTACATTTATTTTAATCTTCCTCTGGAGCACGTTATATATCTCCTTTAAAGAGGAAACGGTTGAAGCTCAAAAGTTTAAGTGCATTAACACAATTTAGCAATATGTGGTATATTTGACTGAATAGCTTGTTTTATCCATCCTACTGGAAGCATCTGCATTGTTACAGCACTATCTGAAACATAGAAGTACAATAAACAGCAAATTTGAAATATATATATATATATATATATACATATATATATATATATAATGTTTCAATTTAAAATTAGTATTTCTTCCTTTAGAGAAGGAAATAGCTTTTTCAGAAAACACTATAAACATGGTTCTATAAAGCATTGATTCATTTTTTTTTAAGGCTGTGGAATAAATCTAGCCTCGCTGGTGTTCTTCCTGCTTATTTTCAGTTCCATTTTGTCTCCTAAAAATGTGGTCTAATAGCTCAACGCTGATTTTTTTCCATTTGCTTTTCACTTCCATTCAAAATGCCTTTCTTTTCTTTCAATGTCTTAGTCCATAATTAGAATAGAAATGATGCCATCAAGCCTAAGATATGGGGACTTCCTGTCTTCTCAATAAGATATAGTATTAGTGTCTATCCTGGGGGCTGACAAATCGCTCTCTTTGGAACACTCTTTCGCAACTCTCAGAGCCTGTTCTGTAACAGCCATTCACCCTCTTTATCCTTTCCTCTTAGTTGTTCTTTGGTTTCGAATCTGTTCACTGAATCCTGTTATGGAAATTACTGATTGCTTTGAATGGCTTAATCCCTGGTGGCTAGTCAACCCCTCCCAGCGTCCAGCAGGAAGGAGAAAAGAACAGAAAGAAAGAAATCTGAGAGCTCTTATTTTCTGTTTCTCTTTGGAGTTCTACTAATGTATCACTTCCCAGAAGCAGAAATCAAATGTTCCCGGTCCCTCTTAGCTTTACTGGGGGAGTCAGTTCAATCAATTATACGCACCTACATCATGCTTTGTTTAATAACAACCTATGCTTCCTAAATACTTTTCATTGTTGGTGAAAAAAAAAAATAAAAAAAGATTGACTACTCAGTAACCTTGTTAACTTCTCTCCGAAGACTGTCAGTCATTCTTTTCAAAGGGCATTCCTATAGTGTGATAGTAGTTTCAAAACACAGGTCAAGTGTGCTCAACTTACAACATTGCTGAGAAGTTGCAGTGGAACACTACACAATTGAAGAAAATTCGTTCAAGAACCTAGAATAACCAAGCATGGGTGAAGAGTCAAGCTCCTGGGTCATCTTATGTTGATCCATTCATGGGATGGAATACAACATGCGTGGGCCTTGTTTCAGGAGGATTCACTCATTAGGCTACATTACAGATGGAGTTACGTTAAGAAGACATGTGGCTCTGAAATGCAATATCAGCTCTCCCACATGTCTCTACATTACCTTCTTTCTCTTTATGTTAATCAGTTAGTGATTTCTATGTGTTCTAGCCAAACTCTTTCACTATTTTAGCTCCTTAGTGTTATTCCATTTGGTCAGTGTTCTTGGCACGGAGATTATGTCTCAGACTTACTTTCAAGGGTCAGATGTCTACTTTGCCCTGCATGACCAGTAACAAGGCCTATAAAAAGCTACTGGGAATGCAAAAATGAAAAGACAATATCATTTCAATAAAACATGCAATTATGCCCATGTAAGTGAATGCATGTGTGTGTGTGTGTGTGTGTATTTGTGTGTGTGTGTGTGTGTGTGTGTGTACTTTTGTGCATGTGTATGTGTGTTTAGAGAGAGGGGAGAGGAGTCAATTGCTGACCTTAATCCATTGCTTGCTGATTACATTCATTTCTCTTTTCACTTCTCTCCCACTTTTTTCATTGATGCTGAAGTGGTTCTTAATAGCTATAGAGATTTCTAATCTAATAACCCAAGTCCTACTTCTAATTCTTCTGCTGTGGTTTGAATGTGTCTCACAAATATTTATCCCTTGGAAATGTAGTAGCACAATTCATGTGTTGCAGGTATTGGTTAAGAAGCTTTTTAAAGTCTGACAAGATAGCTCAGAGGACTAAGCATCTACTTAGGCAAGCACAGGGACCAGGGTTCAATTGGTGGCACTACATGCCACCCTCAGAAACCAAGACCCACCCTGGTGGCACAGGGCTATAACCCCAGAGCTGGGGAGGTTGAAAACTGGAGGATCATTATGAATCTGAGCTGTGTAGTGAGACCTGTACCAAATACATAAATGAAGAAGAAGGAGAAGAGGAAGAGGAGGAGGAGGAGGAGAAGGAGGAGGAGGGGTGGGAGGAGAAGGAGGAAGAAAAGGAAGAGATGAAGCCATGTTTGCACACCCTTTATGAATAGATTAGGGCTTTTATCAGAGGAATGAGGCAGTTATTGGGAAAAATGACTTTACTATAAAAATGAATTTTGCTTTCTAGGGGTTGCTTTGCTCCTACCCTCCTGATCTCTCACGTGTCTTTTCCACAATTGGAGCCCACTCCCAAGACAGCACTTTGATTAAGATTTTCCAACATCTAAAATTGGGAAAAATGAATTTCTTTCCTCTGTAAGTTTCCCCATCTGTAGTATTTTGCTATAATCATAGCAAATAGAGAAAGACACAGTCTAACTTCCCTACAGTGTCTGCCACTGTGTTCCCAGTGCCACAACTATTTCAAACATACTTTCTTCTGAAGTGACTGCCCTTGTGCGCTGCCTTGCCAGACACAAGGATGTCTGGCTAGGCAACTTGTCCTTAATTCTTCACATGTGATTTTTGTTCCACAATATGCTCTGGCTTGGACTGCTTCGCAAAGCCTTGCAGGCACAGAGACTTCCGGTACTCTCATTTTGGTTTTCAATTAACCAAAAGTGTCCATAGTAGTAATAGATAAGGGAGTTCACCATGCTCTACAGCCTAACTGTTACATTTGGTTCTTACACATGTGTCATATTATTCCCAATTTATAGATAAAGAAATTATGGCTTAAGTATATAAAATGATCTCCACGAGTACCAATAGGTACTCAGTGGCGAAGAAGTATCAAACTTTCTCTTACTGAGCCCACTGCCATTTTAAAATGTTGGAAGTTTTCCAGCATCTTCTATGATATTTCGGTGTTCTTCCTCCGTGCCTCACTTTTTCTTACCAACTAACATTACAATATCACTATTTGATTATTTACTTTTTATATTTAATATAGCCAACAAAATATCTGAGGAAGTTTTAGTTTTTCTCCTTTTTATTTCGCCGCTTCTTTATCCAGACCACTTGTGTTTCTGAATTCTCCCTAGACCGCTCCACAGGCTGTTCAGGCTCTTACTTTTAGATCATTTCTCCAGTGTTCTTCCAGTTCACCAAAGAGCCCTGCCATGTGGAACGGCCTTGGTAGTTCCCTATCAATTCCCTTTGGAGCCTGTTACTCTTACAATGTCATTGTGTGCACGTGGTAACCTTTCAGAATCTTACCAGGTGTGTGGTTTTCTGTCAGGCTTGACAATTTGTTCATTACATTCATGCTTATTCCTAAAAATATGGAGGTGCTTCAAGTGGGGAGAATGCCTCTACGTGTCATATCTTCTCTCCTGTTCCATACTTATATCAGTAGCCACTTCCTTTTTTTTATGCTTTGTCCAATTTCAAAGCCACCTCAAACTACCAGAGAACAGACGGCTGCTTTACCACCACGTCACAGTAAACACAAATACTGTGACTATAAGAGACCCCCTGGGACTTGGAAACAGAAATCAATAAGCAAAATGCTTTAGGAAACACATGAATTTCCACCAAGAGCCTAGGGAAGTTCCTACCTGAAAACATGCCTCTGCCTATTGTCGGTTGTTGTGAAGTGCAGATTTCTCCAAGTTCTTACAGGGGACTCAGGATGAGGACTACATCTGCTCATTTCCCAGGGCCTTACTAAGGGCTGTCATCGCTGTGATCAGCTTTTAATTCTAGGATACTGATTGCAACTATTCCCCCTTGCCCTGGTTTATCCAGGGGGTTGGCAGTGCTACATTCTTAAAGTTACAATCCTGAAACCTTGACCCAGTGGACTGAGCAGAACAGTGTCACTTCCTGTCCTCTTTCAACCAGGAGTGT
>PVJA010028137.1:16876-27981 GCA_004027025.1 Myocastor coypus
AACTATACAAGTTTTCTTGCAGCCTATTTCTGTATTTTCCTTTCTTTGATCTCTCTATAGATTCCTCTCTGTCACCATGACTCTTAAACTATTCTAGGAAGGCCAGCCAAAAAACTCAGTAGATTAAAGCACTTACCAGCAGACCCTGGGGCCAAGGCTTGGATCCCCTGGGCTGGCCATGCTGAGCTAGCCCCCCACCCCGGGGCATGTCGAGATTGCAGTTGAAACTGGGCATGGTGATGTGCATCTGTAATCCCAGCTCTTGGGAAGCTGAAAACAGGTGGATCGCTATGAGTCCAGTGTAGTAGTGATACCCTGAAGACCCTGTAGACCCTTTCCTAAAATTTAAAAAAAAAAAAGAACAACCACAACAACAACAAAAAAAGCTACTCTAGGAGAACTTGCATCTGAATCTTTTTCACCTCCAAATTGTTCCTCTAAAGCCTTTTGCATGTAGTCTTTCTGTTCATAACAACTGCTTTGACTGTTGTAATTTCAGCTTATCTCTGATCTCTGTTACCACATCACATCACATCCTAACTTAGGTCAGAGCTACTTGCACAAAAATTTTACACGCCCTCAAACTGATCAAGACTTTTAAAGGCAAGCCCTGTTTTCATTCACACTTGTATATAATACAGTGCCTTCACTAATGCATTCATTCAATACCTGTTTATTTCTAGCCCATAATATAGCAAAACCACTTCAAAGTGCTTAATAGAGATATGTTCCCCATGCCTTGGATCAAAGTAAATGATACCTGAGTCTTTCCTTGTCTTCATTTTAGCCTACTGAAAAAACAAATGAGTTTGGATTGCTCCTTTCTTTAGCTTAGCTCCACCTCTGGTTAAATTATTCGCTATCTGACACCACTGACATCCTTTGTTTGCTCTGAAACAGGAAACAACTATAAGAATAGCTGAATCTAAACCCACGGAACTTCTAAATCCCAAAGAACAGAGAGTAAAGAAAGTTGGAGAGAGGCCAAAAGCAAGCGACTTGATCCCTCCACTCTGTACTCTATCCCCTAGGTTTAATCCTCCCTACCCTACCAGGTGGTTTAAAACTTTTATCCATCCTTCAGACTGGAAAAGGAAGTGGGGGCTTGAGTTAGGTGTACACACGCTGTTGAAAAGCTTTCCGTGGATTCTGAGCTAGAGTATCGTTGTTACAGGGGCACCCAAGCCTCTGATGTGAGAAGGAATGTAGACACGCTCTCTGCTGTGAGTCACATTGATCAATAAGATTGTTTGAGCCAAGGCTCTAGAAGTAAATAATTAATCTCCCCACCCAGGCCCACTGGCAAGCAATTCAGGGCTCAGGGTGTCATACTGGATTGTATCAAGGGGAAGAAACGTAGGAACCAGGCGGTGGCTGAATGGATTGCCAAAGAGCTCTGCTTCCACATCACTAATGCTTTCAAAATCCCACCAAAGTCCCTAGGTGCAGAAATCGACCGCCCAGCACTCTAAGTACTACATCACATGCTCTGTTTTCATTCATCGCCACTGCCTTTGATGAGCTTCTGTGTACATCAGAAGACTGAAGCCCTTCTCAGGCACCTAATCACAAGCCTAGTTCTGGCTTCTAAATCTGTGATGCGCTAAGGTTTCTAGGTGGCCCTGAGGCACACGCAAGGTGCAGAAAATTCTGGCAGCATCACTCTGGCTCTTGCAACTTCCACCCCTCTGCGAAAGTTGGCCTCAGGCTTCTGTCTGAAACTCTGGTCCAGGTGTCTCATGTTTAAAGCAGAGATAATGACACCAACTTAACACAGATCTCTTGTGAAATTGGATGAAACGGTGCGCATAAAGATCGTGCGCTGTGACCATCACACGGTGTTTAATAAATGTCTCTGCTTATGCTGAACCCTGGAAGAGAAGCTTGCAGCCTAGCAGAGAGTTGGAGATTTCATGACACTTTCCTCAGAAACTCCCCATTATGAATTCTCACTGTAAAATTCCACTTTTGTGCCAGCCAGCCCTTGAGAGGGATAAGGTGGCACTATTAGTCATATTTCTTTTATATTTTTAAAGTTCTTTGATTGCTTGGACCTCAGGAAGCTGTGGAAATCAATGATTTTATGAGCGTACAGAGTACTTTGTTAAGACTTTCATGAATGAAAAGCAAATGTGAACACTGCTCTGCTGTACCAAGGTGAAAGTCCTAAGATCCCAAGCAAGCAGCACGTTCATCTCCCTGTAGGTAATGCAGCTTCCGTCCTGCTGATGAGGCTGCAGATGGGACCTTACGCCCATGTCCTTCTCTTAATGTGTACTCCGAATCTCCACTGACAAAGATCACTTGGAAGTCTGAAAGAATTATTTTATGAGCCAAATAGGCAATATTATTTCCGTGACTTAAGTGTATGACTACAACAGAGTTTCTTTCCTTTCCTTCTCTCCGTCACTCTCTTCCTGGCCTCTTTTATCTTTCGATGCCCTTTCTTTTCACTTTCCCTCCCCTGCTCATCCTTTTTCTAATTCTTCTTCCTCTCCTACTTTTCCTCACTTCTTTTCCCTCTTGCCTTCTCTTCCTGCTTCTTCCTTTTCTTCTTCTTTTCCTTTTTTCCTCCTCTAATGCTTCCTCCTCTCCTCTCTCTCTCTCTCTCTCTCTCTCTCTCTCTCTCCTCTTCCTTTCCTCTTTCACCCAGTCTCCTTCTTTTCCATTAGAGAAACTTAATACCTTGGAGAATTCCCTCAACAAATATTTTTTAAAAATGGGAATAACTTGCTAATCTTACTCTTCTGTGGAGGCTTTAGAACTAAGTATCATATAAATAAACAGGGACATGGTTCTTCCCAGAGCTGAAGACATTGGCAGGGGATGGAGAGAAATGTTGGTTCAAGAGCACAAAAAGACAGTTACAGGACTCATAAGTACAAGAGATCTCCTGCACAGCACAGAGACAAGAGTGAATGTTGACACATCCTTTTTTTTTTTTTTTGCTATAAAATGTTATTTTTATTACTTTTAATAAGAAACAACATTGAGACAGTTTGAAAACATGTTAGTAGAAGAGCCACAATAATTAATACAATGCATATTGTTGTCTTCATAGTAGATGTTCAGAGTGCAAGATGCAGACATGAGAACTTTTCTAAACACTGTTAGCACAAATATTTCTTCTCACTGAAGTAACAAAAAGTAGTTGCATACATAGTCCAGTATTCCATAATAGTAGTGGGTTATCGGCAGAACTGACAATGTCTGAAGCTGTTGACTTAAGCCTTTTACAGGTCAGCGTACTAATCTGGTTTTACTTTTTAATGCCTTATGGTTAAACTTTTCTGCTGCATAGTTAAGCCCAAGTTAAAACAAGCTATAACAAAATATGTAATTTTTGTATCTGACAAACTCAGTCAAATCCTCTCAGGATTTACCCTGAAACAATGTACAGAGCTTTGTAGTCAGTGTCAGGCGTCTGGATGAGTCAAGGCCATCGATTGAGCAGTTTGTGTTCTCTGAAAGCCCAAGAGGATGTTTTCTCTCTAGGTGACTCTCCTTAGGCACACTATACATCATCGACCCCTTTCCTCTGTGACCCTGTAATCCCCTTGAACAGGAAATTTGGGACACAACTGAGTTATAGGATTTTACAATACAGATTCTTTTGTTTAAGAAATAGTGTGAGTGGGTACTAAGTGCCTTCATCACCAGAATAAAAATATTTGAAGTCATGTATGTTAACTAACCAGACTTAACCACTCTGTAAAGTATATAGATATTTTCAGACATCATGTTGTACATAACAAATACAATTTCATCTGTTGGTTTAAAATAAATAAATTTAAAACAAAATGAGAGTGAGACACTCCCCAGTCTCTCATCTGAGCTTGTTCAGTCTGGTAGCCTCTACTCAGCCTGAAGACTTTTAGAGAGACCTATTACACTAGCGCTCACTTCTCAGTACAATTTGCTGACTTTGGCCAACACCCCTCTCTCTGAAGGCTGTAGGGAAGACTCAGCAGCCCTAGCCATGGCCCCTCATTCCAGAATTGGCTGAGTTGGCAGCCCCTTCTCACCCTGAAGAGCCCAAGGGCATCCTTGCTACTATGGTGACCTGCGGGAGCCTCACAGAGCACTACTCTGTGCCAAACCATCAAGAGAGCCTAGCACATCCTCAGCCTGCATCCATTGTCCTCAGATCCTACTTGAACTGCATCCTGCTGCCCTCTCCTTAATGTGGTAGAAACTACATCAAACTACAAACACTAGGAGCTTTGGTGAGCCTACCCTGCCCTCCTACACTCTAGACAGCCTAGCTGACCTGCCTCCCACCCATTTGCTATCACTGCAAAAACATGACAAAAGAAAGGAACAAAAGGCAGTCTCTTATGTCCAGGCAACCTGAACAAAGTCCATGGGACAAGATCATAGAAGAACTTGGAAGCCACACATCTGAAATGTCTGAGTTGATAGGAGCTGAAGTAAAGAAGCAACTCCATCTGCTTATGGAAGAAATATGGCGAGAAATATAATCTCTCAGGTAAAAAAAAAAAAAAAAAAAAAAAAAAAAAAAAAAAAAAAAAAAAAAAAAAAAAAAAAAAAAAAAAAAAAAAAAAAAAAAAAAAAAAAAAAAAAAAAAAAAAAAAAAAAAAAAAAAAAAAAAAAAGGTAACAGGAAAATGATAGAAACATTGAACAAAAAATATAGGAAAACCTGGAATGCATGAAACAGATTCAAACTGATATCCAGGACATTAAGAATTCCACTGAAAGCTGCCATAACTGCTTGAGTGAAGCAGAAGATGGAATTTCAGACCTTGAAGATAGTTTTGCAGCTAGTGAACATGAAAGGACACATCTATTAAAGATAACGAGAAGACTGGACTAGTAATCCCAGAACTTGGGAGGCTGTAAACAGGAGGATCACTATGAGTCTGATCTGTGTAGTGAGACCCTGTAGACCCTGTACTAAATATATTTTAAAAATAATGGAAGCCAGAAAATAACAATACAACAGCCTCAAGATGATGCAAAGACAACATAAGGCTAACACGTATAAATAAAACAGCTGGAGATAATACAAAATGCATAGAAAGAGTATTTGCAGAAATAGTAGCAGAAAATTTTCTGAACATGGGTAGAACTCCAGCTTGCCATAAACAAAATAAATCTTCACCCAGACACATCACAATCAAGATCCCAGGAACTGAGCAAAAGGACAAAATATTAAAAGCTGTTAGAGAGAAGAAACAGATTACTTATACTGAAAGCCTATCAGATTCATGATAGATTAGTCCACCCAGACCATCAAAGCAAGAACTTGGAGTGAGATATTTGAGGTCCTGAAAGAAAATAACTTTCAATGCAGATTGATATAGCCTGAAAAACTATCTATCAACTTTAATGGAGAGATTAGATACTTTCATGACAAAAAAAAAAAAAACAACTGAAGAAACTTACGACAACCAAGGCAACCCTACAAAGAGTGTGGGCAGATATTGTAGAAAAAACAAAGATGATCACAGCTTCAACAACAACAGAAAAGAACAACCAAGTACAGCAAGAAATTAAGCAAAGTGGAAAAATAGGAATCCTGCAGATGGAAAGCAACACAACAAAGATAATCCAAGACATATCAGTTATTATTATCAATGTAAATTGTCTCCATTCACCAATCAAAAGAAGCATACTGGGAGAGTGGACAAAAGATTCCAACAATGTGTTACATATATACAGGAGACACGTTTATCTCAAAAAAGAAATTAATGGATGGAATGTCAAAGGATTAAAACAGTGCCCCATGGAATAGGAACACACAAAGCATCATGGGAAAGCTATTCTCAATGTGGACAATGCTAACTACAAACCAAACGTGATTAAGTGAAAGAAAGAAGCTCACCACATATTATTTTAGAGGAAAACTAAAAGAGGAAGAGATAACAATTATGAATATATATTCATCATTAAATTTGGGTCCTAATGTTTTTAAATTCTTTACAAATTCTAGTTAAGAGCTTTGTCTGGGTGCTTATTAGTTATGAATTTTTCAAAATTTGTGGATTGTCTTTTCACTCTGTGTTAAATTCTTCTGACGTGCAAAAACTTCTCATCAAGAGGAGGTCTCAGTTGTTAATTATTTCAAGTATTACCTATGCAGCTTGATTTTTGTTCATAAAATCTGTGCCTACCCAAGTTGATGTCTTCAAAATTTCGTCCTACTTTTCCTTCCATTCTCTCAGACTCTCACAGAGAGTAAATTGGCCAAGCAATGGCTGTGTCTCATCCAGCGGCCTGATATTGACAAAAGATCTACAAACTGCTGTACATGGTTACAGGATAAGTTCTGAGGGGATTCGAATTAACCTTCTCAGATACGAAGCTACATTTTTTTAAATTGATAGGTCTTGCTGTGTTTTGGTCTTAACCATCCACCAGAAAAGTCTGACCATAAGATGTAAAAAGTAAAGCCATATTATTATGCTGAGCTGTAAAAGGCTCAAAGCAGCAGCTTCCAATATTGGCAGTGGTACTGATAATCCATTACTATGAAGGAATATTGGACTATACATACAGTTACTTTCTCTTTGTTCAATGAGAAGAAAGAGTTTTTGGTACCAATGTATTTATTGTAAATGTAGTGGCAAATATACTGAGAGTAATAGTTATAAAGGAACAAGAAAATTATACATGCTCAAAGTATGTACTTCTCTCCTGCCACCTTTTAAGTTTTGACTAGTACCAACATTTTACATAAGAAAACACTTTAACTGGATGGTCCATGTCCACATAATTTTGCGATTGTATCTTCAGCTTAATTTTAAAGCAGTTGATCATAGATTTCAGTATCAATTACTATTCTCCATCTTTATCAATTCTATAATGATCTGCGGAATCTTGTCCTTTTCAAGAAACATCTTCGGATGTCAGTTTTGTTTTTTTTTTCATGAAACAGAATCGATGAGGACTCTTGGCTGCTTGAAAATGACACCTAAGTGAGAAGTAAAATTTATACTAACAGTGTTTAGACAAGATATCATATCTACATCTTGTACTCTGAACAAGTACTATGAAAACAGCAGTATGCAATATATTAATTATTGTATGTGTCCTACTAATCTGTTGTGAAACTATCTTATTGCTATTTCTTTCTCATTAATATTTTAAAAATAAATAAAAGAAAATAATGTTTCAAAATCTATAAATATTTATGAACCCAATGTAGGAGTGTCCAATTATATAAAACAATTTTTATTTATTTATTTATTTATTTATTTATTTATTTTGCAGTACCAAGGATTGAACTCAGGACCCCACACTTGCCAGGCAAGTGTGGAGTCTACTGAGCTATCTCCCCAGCCTTATAAAACAAATTTTAACAGATATGAAAAATCTAAGAAGAAATAACATAATGGTATTGGGGACTTTAATGCCCCACTGACACAAAGAGCTAGATTAGCCTTGCACAAAATGAACAAATAAGAAAACTAAATAGAACTTGTGAAGAAGTGGACTTAGTAGGACTTTGTGAGCATTCCACCCATCAGCATCAGAATACATGTTTTTCTCAGCTCACATGAGACGATATCCAAAATAGAACATGTGAGGGCTGGCCAGATAGCTCACCGAATTAACATGCCTGCTTAGCCAGACACAGAGGCTGGGGTTCAATCCCTGGTGTGCCATGCTGGCCCTGTCCCTGGAACATGATGAGATAGTGATTAAGACTGTGTGTGTGGTATGCATCTATAATCCCAGCATTTGTGAGGCTAATAATAAGATAATCGCTATGAGTCCAACCTGTGTAGTGAGACTGTGTAGACTCTGTACTAAATACATTAAAAAATAGATTATGTACTATCACCTAGAGCATACTTAAGGAAATACAAAGGAATTGACATTATCTCACGCATATTATCTGACCATAGTGCAATGAAACTGAAAATTATGGCAAAAGAAATAAGAAAAAAACCATATAAATGCATGGAAACTAAACAATGCACTCTTGAATAGTCAGTGGGTCATGGATGAAATCAAAGAAGAAATTAAAAAATATTTCCAATATAACAGAAATGCAGATATAACTTACCAGAGCCTGTGGGATGCAATGAAAACTGTCTTAGGAAAGGAATTTACAGTGATAAATTCTCACATTGGGTAAACAGAACAAGCATAAATACACAACCATATGCTGCATCTCAAAATTCTAGAAAAAGAAGAGCAAGCCAAGTCCAAAGCCCAAAGAAGGTAGGAAATTGCAAAGTTCTTCTCAAACTTTTCAATGAAATTGAAAGGGAAGCAATCCTCCCAAATGCATTCAGAGGGTATGTATTACTCTGGCACCAAAACTAGAGAACGACCCAACCAAAAAAGAGGACTGCAGGCCAATCAGTCTGATAGATATAGATGCAAAACCCTCAAGAAAATAATAGCAAACAGAATGCAGCAAATCATCAAGAATATCATACATCATGACCAAGTGGGATTCATCCCAGGAGTACAGGATGACTTAGTACACAGAAAACCATACATGTAATGTACTGCATCAACAGAACCAAAGATGAAAATGACATGATCATCTCCATAGATGTAGAAAATGGTTTTGACAAAGCCCAACACTCATTCATGATAAAAACCCTACAGAAAATCAGAATAGATGGTCTTTATCTCAATCTGATAAAAACAGTCTATGACAAACCAACATCAACATCATACTTAAAATCAGGAGCAAGACAAAGATGCCTACTATCACCACCCTTGTTCAGTATAGCTCTGGAAACATTAGCCAGAGCAATTATACATGAAAAGGAAATAAAAGGAATAATGATTGGAAAAGAAGAAGTAAAATTATTATTTGCAGGTGACATGATACTATTTGCAGGTACATAGAAGATCCAAAAAGAAATCTATTAAGTGACTTGTGTATTTAATAAACAAGTTCAGTAGCCTAGCAGCATACAAAGTAAACGCTGAAAAAATCAACAGCATTTATATAAACAAACAAGAAACTCATGGAGAGAAATTATTGAAACCACACCTTTTATAATTGCATCGAAAAAAGATAAACTTAGGGATAAATCTCACATAGAAAGCAAAAGTTCTATAAAAATTACAGAACTCTGAAAAAAGAAATTGAACAGGATTTCAGAAAATTGAAAGATATTCCTTGCTCCTGGATAGGAAGAACCAACACCGTGAAAGTAAACATTCTCCCAAAATTGTTACACAGACTCAGAAAATCTAATTACAATACCATTCACATACCTGACAGAAAAAAAAAAAATTCTCCAAAATTCATCTGGAACCATAGAGACCACAAATAGCAAAAGCAATCTTGGGCAACAGAAGAAAGATAAAATTCATCAAAATCCCTGACTTGAAATTATACTACAAAGGCACTGTAATAAAATCAGCATGGTACTGGCGTAAAACCAGACCTGAGGATCAATGGAACAGATTAGATGATGCAGATATAACTACAATCATACTCAGCCACTTCATATTTAACAAAAGGCCCAAACATGTTCACTGGAAGAAAGATAGCCTCTTTGATAAATTGTGCTGGAGATATTGGCTTTCCACATACTATAGGCTTAAAATATACCCATGCCTATCACCATTAACAAACTACAGTCAAAATGGATCAAAGATTTAAAGACAAAAGTGAAGCACTGAATCTTCTTCTGATTTTTTTTTTTTCATGTGTAGGACAGTGTCTACAGAGTCTCACTATTTAGATCAGACTCATAATGGTTCTCCTGTTTTCGCCTTCCCTAAGTGTTGGATTACAAATGTGCACCAGCATGCCCAGCATCAATTGCCATCTCAGCATGCCCAGGGGTGGAGCCAGTGAGGAAGGCCCAAAGATCGAATCCATGGCCCCAGGACCAGCTTGCAGGCAATTTAATCCCCTGAGCTATGGGGCCAGCCCTTTCCCTTTCTCTTGAGCAATTTCTTTCTTTCTCAAAATATCTATTATATATTTTTACTCATATTTATAATTCTAGGTTCTCTATTTCAAGGTATACTTAAAAATTCATATTAAAAAAGCACAAGTTCTTTGACAATTTCATAACAATTGACAGGCTACAATTTTGTATATGCCCAGATTTCTTAATTTCTGTGTAAAAATGTGCAACAGTTTTATCACATTCTATAAGGCTTTATTAGAATATCAATTATTGATGGAAAATACCAATTTCAAGTTAAGTCTAAGATGTTTGATGTTCAGAAAGACAATGATGTTAAGCTGAAGTACCTATGTTATAGAATAATAGTATCACTAAACTTCTCTTCTGGAGGGTTAACAACATAAGTTTGCAGATCAAAAACTAGAGAAAAACAAGGGCTACAAAGATAGTCAATATTTTTGCCTTAGCCCTTCAAGGTCAGTGAGGACTCAGGACATGAAAGAACCTGTGCTGTAAACTCCTACAACTCAGTAGTTCCCCAAATTTTCTTTTCAAGGAGATTATAGGACCACAGAGAAAAGGGACAGACAATGTTTAGTGTGCCTAGGGAGAGCCACCTAGAGAGAAAACATTCTCTTAGGCTTTCACAGAGAGCAAACTGGGAAAGCAATGGCCGTGACTCAGCCAGATGACTGACACTGACAAAAGTTCTACAAAATGCTAGACATGGTTTCAGGGTAAATCCTGAGGGGATTTGACTGACCTTGGGAGACACAAAATTTCATATCTTTTTTTATATAGGCCTTGCTTTAACTTGCCCTTGATCATGCAACAGAAAAGTTTAACTACGAAGCATAAAAAGTAAACCTAGAGTAGTATGCTGAGCTGTAAAAGGCTTACGTCAACAGCTTCCAACATTGCTAATTCTGACAATAACCCACATTAATTACTTAATATGGAACTATGTGCACAACTACTTTCTGTTAGTTCAATGAGAGGAAATTATTGTACAAATAGTGATTTGAAAGATTATCATGTCAAGCCCAGTACCTATGTTATAGAAAAATAGTATCACAAAGCTTTTCTGCTGGAGGGTTGAGAATGTAAGTTAACAGACCGACAATTGGAGAATAAGAAGGGCTATAAGGATAGCCAATATTTTGGCCCTAGCCCTTCAAGGTCAATAAAGACCCAGGATATAAGAGAACCTGTGCTGTAATATCCTATAACTCAGAGGTGTCCCAAATTT
>PVJA010028138.1:0-27894 GCA_004027025.1 Myocastor coypus
TCTTCTTTTTTTTTTGGTGGGACTGGGGTTTGAACTCGCAGCCTTGCACTTGCCAGGCAGGCACTTGTGCCATGGAGCTATCTCCCTAGCCCGTATTCCAACATTTTCATTGTGAGATTAAAACAGAAGTTTTATGAATTAAGTGGATGGGATTCCAAGTCTTTTAAATGCTAATAATAATGAGTATCAATCAATGATACTGTAATCATGCTTAGTTTCACATCATTTCTAACACTGTAGCATATAATTCTTGGCTCTTAATTAGTAATTGTTGAAAAAACAATTTTAGTCATCAACCAACTTAGGTAGAATATTTCACTTCTTTTATTAGGCTAGAAATCACATGTAAAATTTATTCAGAGTGCTAAACCATCAGTACTGGTTTCCCATTGCATATTCTCTTTTTGCATGAATGCATTTCTCCTGTGCTGACTTGTAGAGTCCCTTCAGTTCTTTCCGAGATCAGACAGAATACAGGCAACAAAAGCAAGCTGGCTCATCACACAGAATTTTCACCCTAACATGTCAGAATTCTAGGATTAAGTTTTTTAGCCCCAAAGGATCCTTAACTATTTTATGAAGTTGTGCCTTCTAAATCAGAGATTGTAAATAAAACTTGTTTCTTAAGCCAATTCCATCAATTTGCGGTGGCCCCTTAGAGTGCTGTGTTGAAAAGCTCTAGCTGGGCTCCATGAGAAAATGCCACCGAGTCCACTAGGGCACAGGACATGAATGTGATGCTGGTTGTACATGTCTGCCTGGCCTTCTCAAAGCACGTCAGTAGACATTCTTCACTTCCAATCACAGGTTTACTTCCTATATTTCAGATATATTTTTACTTTCTAGATAGTACACAGGTCAAATAAAATAATTTCTAGGAGTGTTGCCTACAACCCAGGGCACACAGAAGTTTAGGTAGGGTGCACTGTAGGAGTAAGGGAAAAGAGTGAATGAGTTTTTCTTGGGAAATATGAACTTTCTGATTCTAGCATCATAGAAGTTCTTTTACAGAGTTATTTGGGATATAATTATAAAATGCTGACAACAATAGAAAGCAGTATATAAATTCAACTGAAGTTTAACTTTGTTAGAGAAATGTTTAAAATTTGTAGTTCAGAAAGTAATGTATTAAACATTTGTAGGGCACTGTGTTTGGCACACAGTGAGAACATCATATGTAATGTTATCACTAGTATTATGGGACTGGCTGTGCAATGCAGAAAGGCACCTAACTGCACCTTTTCTTAGATAATAATGTGTTTATATAACCTATCATGCAGTGATTAAAAACATAGACAGTGGCATTTCTATACTCAGTTAACAGATTTTAGATAGTAGCTATGATTTAGAAAGGATTTCTTCCATGCTTGGGAAAACAGTCATATTTAAAATAACAGGAATTCAGTACTCAACAAATAAAGGTCAGGGCAATTTTACTATGTCAAGAACCAAAAGCACTTAAGTGGCAAGTGAAAATGCTATGTGTCAATCAGGTACTGCATGTATATTCAAGTAAACCTTTCAAAGAATAAATCAAAACAGGGGTTCGATCCCTGGCCTGCCCTGCCCTGCCAGCCCCAGCCCTGGGGCACACTGAGCTGGTGAATGAGACTGGGTCTAGTGGCATGCTCCTGTAATCCCAGTGATTGGGAGGCTGAAAAAAGAAAAAATCATTGCGAGTCTGATCTGTGTAGTGACACCCTGTAGACCCTGTACTAAATACATAGAAAAGAATAAATAAAAACAAAATAAATGTCTATATATTTATATATAAGGGGTGATAAATACGTGAGTCTTTTGAATTGTTAATTATTTAAACCATGACTTTAGGATAACATAGTGTATCATTAGGGCACAGATGTTATGTCTAAAGATCGAAAAGGAGTGGCCATTGATAATAAGATACATTATTTAAAAAGGAATGGAGCTGGGCCCACTATTGCACGTAACAGCATTTATCTTTAGCCCATCATGGTGGTGCACGCATGCAAGTCCCACACTCTGGGAGGCTGCAGCAGAACTGCAAGCCTGAGTCACTGCCAGGTGGCTTAGCAAGATCCTGCTTTAAACAAAAGTACAAGATAAAATAATTTTAACAACTAAATTTTATCTATAGATATGACAAAAAATCCAGGTCAAGATCTTGTAAGGGTGTTTAGAAAAACAACAAAGCAAACTACACAGAAATGTGTAGAAGTCTGATAAAACATGATATGAAATCAGTAGCAGATAGAAGGACAAACACATAGAGAGTAATGTGCAAAAGTGAAAATATTGCTATGCTATGGTGGCAGGATTGTGTAAATTTTAAATAATTTATTATAATCAAATATATCTTTACATTTTTAACAATATCTTTAAATTGTTTTAACTATATTTTTTGAGGAGGCAGGATGGATTTCACTATGGGGCCCAACCTGGTCTCAAACTTATGGTAATCTTTTGGTCTCACCCTGCTGAGTGTTAGGATTACATAATCATGCCTGGCTATTACAACTGTTTTTAATTAAAAAAAAAATTGTCTCAGAAGTTGCTATGCTAAAACTGTCAGATTCATCTGTCTGTCCTCTGTTTCCATGAGTTCTAAACGTCTTTAATTACCTACATCATGTAGAATCTATTCTTTACATTTAATTTTTTTTTTTTAATGTATTTGGTACAGGGTCTCACTATGCAGCTTGGACTTACAGTGATGATCTTCCTCTCTTCAGCCTGCTCAGCACTGGGATAACTGGCCTGTACTTCCATGCCCAGTCTCACTGGCTGACTCAGCATGTAGGGAGTTGGGGTCTGCACAGACTGTGGTGTCAGGAATTGAACCCAGGTCCCTCAGCTTGCCTAAGCAGGCACTTAGTCTGCTATGCTATCTTGCACCCAAATACTCTGGACAGTCTGAACACAATGTACTTACACTTACTTACCTTCCACTTGAGCTCCTGCATCACTCCTTAATTATACTAGGCTCATTTTGAGAAATACTTTCCTCATCTTTCTCATGTCTAAATTCTATTTTTTCCATGGCTAGTCCAAACTTAAGCCCTGCCCATCAAGCCTCTCTGCAGGCTCTAAAACTTCCACTCATGAGCCCCAGTTCTCTGAACTTTGCACATATGAACAGTATGGACTGTTCTTTATCAACAAGTACTTTGGTGCTTAGCCACATTTTATTCTGAATTATTGTTCAAGTATGAGATTATAATATCTTGGAGAGCATTCACAATCTAGCCCTTCACAAAAGGAAATTAGTTCCTCTGTGTCAAAGGATAATTTCAAAGTGCATATTTATCATAAAAGGGTACTTTGTTAGGTACTTTAACAATGGAAAAATTCTAATGAGGATATTTGACCAAAATGTGTTCATCCTAACAATTGCAAGACACCAATTAGGCAAATTCAGATTAAGGAACATTCTGAAAAGTTGGTCTTAACTGTTCAAAAAGCTAAATGTCATGAAAAACTGAAAAAAAACTGAGGAACTGATGTAAATTAAATGTAATAGCTGACTGCAGTACATAATATTTGCATTTTGGATTTACAGAAAACTGGATTTTTAAATAAGCTAGAGGAGACACTGTGACAAATGGAAGATGCTCGAATACAGAGTATATATTAGATAATAGTATTATATCACTGTTAAATTTCCTATATATTTCACTATATATTTAGTGAACTATCCCTGTACTTTTCCTGCCGTTTTGAAGTTTTATTAAAAAGTGTCAATGTGTATGCATGTGTGTGCATGAACATATACAGTTCTTGGAAAGATTTTTAGCAGGTGTTCAACACATAGTTATTATATGAGTGAAAGTAACACTGCTAATTCTTAACATTCCCAAGTTATGTTCGGTGACTGATAATTCCAATATAGCTATAGGGAGACAGCTACATTTTTTTTTTTTTCCTAAAATCAAATTGCATGAGCCGGGCGTGGTGGCTCATGCCTGTAATCCCAGCACTCGGGAGGCTGAGGCAGGAGGATCGGTGCGAGTTCGAGACCAGCCTGGGCTACAAAAGTGAGCTCAAGGCCAGCCTCAACTGCGTAGCGAGACCCTGTCTCAAAAAGACAAAAAAAAAAAAAAAAAAAAAAAAAAAAAAAAAAAAAAAAAAAACAAATTGCACTGCTTCTTTTATAAGTTCTACATGTGTGCACAGAACTGTTATGTGTTAATCTTTATTTATTCTGATTGTATCACTAGATGATTTGAGTTTGAAATTCTGGGCAATAACCTCTTGGGAATTTTGAAGAATGAATCTGCTATTTGCTGTAAAATGATAGGATATATAAGATCTTAAAAGTATTGTGTACACTTGGAAAATAGAACTGGGAAATAACTGGCTAAGTAAATTCCAGCAACAGCTTCTTTTAAAAGTGGGAAAATTCCTAACCCTCAGCCATGTTACTTACTTGTTCCTCCTCCGGGACTGGTGAGCACCAGAGAAGGATGTGGGGCTTCCATGCTTTTATGAAGTGTGGCCACTGCGATGATTTTTCTTTTATGTATGCATAGTTTTGTGACATCTTCATCTGCCTTGACATCTTCTGCCGTTCTCTGTTTCACAGCTGCTCCAGGATCAAAATTAAATACCTGGAAAAAGCACAGCCTTCATTGAGAACATGTCTGTGATAACCTTTAATGAAAAGATGCTCTTGTTTAGAAAGAAAAAACATTCAGTTAAACCATAGATTAAGCCATAATAAATGTAAATAATGTTTTCTCAAGGCTTTAAATTTAAGGAAAGAAAGTCAGGCATGGTGGGGCACATCTGTGACCCTGCCACGCAGGAGGTGGAGGTAGAAGGATTTAGAACTTAGTACATACAGCTGAACTCATGGTTGTAAAGATAGTCAAAATATACACATGGAAAGGTTCATATCTGATATTTTCCAACTGTCAGTACTTCATGTTATGACAGTATAAAAAAAGATGAAGTACAATTACAGAATCAAAAGTTATGACATTTCTACATGTTTTTCTTTGGTTCCTATTTATTTATTGATTTGTTTGTTTATTTATTTATTTATTTATTTTTGCAGTACTGGGGATTGAACTCAGGACCTTGTCCTTTTATTTCTATATTAATGCCTTCACTAATTTAAAAAATGTTACTCTTTTAAAAATATATTAGTTATATTAATTTAGGATGTAGAGGCATAGAAAGGGAAAAGTTGTTTATTAATATTTAGCTTTAAAATCAGCACTATAAGCCAGGCGTGGTGGCACACGCCTGTAATCCCAGCACTTGGGAGTCTGAGGCAGGAGGATCAGTGCGAGTTTGAGACCAGCCTGAGCTACAAAAGTGAGCTCAAGGACAGCCTCAACTGCATAGTGAGACCCTGTCTCAAAAAGACAAAAAAAAAAAAAAAAAAAAAAAAAAAAAAAAAAAAAAAAAAAAAAAAAAAAAAAAAAAAAAAAAAAAAAAAATCAGCACTATAACACATATTCAGAGACTAGTGACCTATTTCTATAGCAAACTATATTTTACCACTATATATGACTTCACTTGGTACCTTGTAAATGAAAAAACAGCTCTATATTTTGGATATGAATGCTTAGCTCTATGCTTTTAGGAATACTATATCCCTGATAGGTTTATCAGCACCAGTGCTACCGTAACACTGTTGATTTGAAGAATAACAGCAATGAAATAAGGTGTTATAGTACAAAGTAGTAAGACAGGCTCAGCTCCAATAATGCCTGCAGTGGTAGGTTATTTAATATGAATATAGGTTTGTCACCTTAAATTATTCATCAAACTTTTAAGTACCCCAAAATGCATGTAAAAAGATGTCAAAATGAACATATGATTGGAGAACTAAAATGGAATATCAAATGAGAAAATAAAGTACATAAAATACCTTAGACTTAAAAAAACCCAGCAACCTGCTGCTACTCCACTGTGATATGGTTACCTTGGGAAGAACAAGAGGACACTCCAAGCCGCACTTGCATGTTCCATCGGTAAGCAGGTATGTCTTAACCTGCTCCAAGCAAGATAACAAAGACCCACTGGGACTGTAAAAACAGTTTAAGAAAACATTAGGAAATAATTTTGACTGCATATGGGTATGAAAAGGGCATAATTTATAGTCTTACCATCCTCCAGAGGACAATATTTTCCCACTAGTGAAAAGCCTTCTATCAATATTATGATAGCTACTAAATTACAGCCTTTAACACTATCATGCTTTCCTTCGAACCAAAATATTTTTTAAGAAAAATAAAGATCTTCATAGAAAATCATACAAAAGTATTTTAAAAGCTAAGAGTGGACAAAAGATGGGAAAATACTATTTCTAAAAAAAAGACAGAAACAGGCAAGAAACAAGAAACAAAAATGTGCTAAAAGTAATCATTATCATTTTAAACTACAAGATTTGCTTTTAAAGCTCTTTGAGGAAAAGCTGAAATTGGGGAACATATTATGGTTCCCTTGAGAAGTCTGGACCTAGGGGCCCGGCGGGATAGCTCAGTGGTCTAAAGTGCCTGCTTGGGAAAGCTTGGGCGGCTTCAGGAACCACGTTTAGATCCCCAGCACCACATGCTGCGCCAGCCCTGCCCTCGGGGCGGGCTGAGCCGGCCATAAAAATGATTGAATAAACAAAGGTTCTGAAACAAGAGAAGTCTGGACCTAACAAACTTTCCCTGCAGTCTAAAATGAAGTTGTCCCTATGTAAATAACAGGTTTCTTTTCTCTCCCATACTGGTGTGCTTCTCTGAAGACAGATCAGCATGACTCAAGTAAAATTATACTAAAAAGCCAAACCTTCCTTAGGTTCTTTAGGCTGCCAACTGGCCAGGTGCCTTTCTGTTCTTGTCACAAGAATCAGCAGAATATGAGAATATCAATCAATTTCATGTCTACAAATTTAGGTACTGTATCTGAGGACACGATGAGTTTGACCTTTGTTTACAATAGGATTTATTTTAAAACAAGTAATTTCTTTTTTAGTATTTTTTTTTATTAACATATCGACTTAAAAACTTCAATGGGTATATTATGCTTTGAAACTTTATATACTTTGCTGTTCAGAATGTCTTTTATAAATAAGTAGAAAAGTTGTATATAAGCATGCGACCAATCAGAATTATACAGAAACAATAATATTCTCCATTTTACACACAAAGCATTATACTATCAGACATAAACAGCAGTCTCTATGAAAACATAGGTACCTACAAATGAACCTAGCTTTAACAGGAAATTCATATTTTCTTTTATGGACATTAATACAAGAAACTTGGTTATAAAGAAAAATTTTAAAGGAAACCTTTAGGTTAAATTATTTATTTGAGCTATGTTTTATGGAGGATATGCAGAGAATAATAATTTCTATGTTATTAGTCCAGACACATTGGACTTCTGTCACAGTAGGAGAGATATTTTATAGGTCTGGTATTCTTTTTCCTTTTTTTTTTTTTTTGGTAATTATCAAAAAGCACCTTACTAGATTATCACATGAAGAATTAAAGAATTTGGTAAAAGGAGACTGTCTAACATTTTACTTCAAAAAACACACACACTGAATCTGAAGAAATGTAACTTTAATATTAAATTTGAAAGCAAAAATTGCTAAATTCTATTACTGGACCCATATACTTTACAAAGATTTCTTCTTAATCAGTTGGGTTCTTTTGTTTAATTATTGTTCCTTAATTAGCATCTCAGAGTAATAATTACTATAAAAACAGTTACAAGTCTTATAGCATAGGAAAAGCTTAGAAGACTGGAAGCACATAGAAAATGTAATGTATAGTTTTAATAGCATCATGAGGTGGAGGCAGCTGGAGACAAACTTAAAAATTACAAACAAACTACACATTGAGAAAAGAGGTACAGACAATGGGCTTGTTTCCCACATATGTTCCAATAGTAATTTAATTAGTGATATACAAATAAATCAAACCTATGCTGACTTGATTGAATTTAAAAGCATTTTACCTTATCTGGGAAAGTCAGTTTCCACAATAATTCTCCATGTACAGATTTGGATTTCGAGAATCCATACTAATAGGATTATCAGATAGCAGTATTTTGTCAGACTTGGGAAATTATGAACAATATCACCAAAAAAATCTTAGACTTGAAGTTGGTTTTTAATTTCCAGACTTGACTTGGTTTGTTTATAGCCATATGAAAAGCTGATCTATCTCTTCTAAGAATAGAGGTGAGGTTAAAAAAAAAAAATTGTTTAAAAAAGTACCAAGAATTTAGAGTCATTTGCTCCCAGCTGAGTACGATTTCAACTTAAAACTAGAACAATCACAAATATAAAAACACATATTTCCAATATCTTGTGGTACTTTATGTATAACAAAACATTTCTGGATGTTTATTAACCGTATTGGTTAATAGAAACTCTGAGAATGTTCTCTCAAGTGTTCTTCAATGTCTTATCCATAGTGGGATGAGCTCTACATTTCCAGGTTTCTTATCCCTTCACTCCAATCAATACATCATGCAAGGAAACAGATTAAAAACTGCACAAAAATAAGAGAACTGTTTCTTAGCTAATAGCAGCTATTAAAAAGTCTGCTAATTAAAACTGCCTATAGATTAATACATTATCTTAGAATTAGAAAAGCTAGCTGGAATCTCTGAAATACACAGGAATATTGCCAAAGGTTTATACACAGAATTTTACATTCTTCTGTGACTGTGGCAATATTGCTTAATTCTCCCTGGTATTCTAAGGCAATTCACATTGCAAAACACTACTGAATGAAAATACTTGTGGCTTTAGCACAGAAGTCATTTATTCAAACACATCTGAACTGCTGTCAGTCAGAATATTTTGTTTTCTTGAAGAACACACTCTACCCTTCTTAATCTTGGAATTTCAACTTTGGAGGCAACACAGGAATTAAACAGCTCACCTAATATAAAGAACTCCATTTTGATCCACACGGCGCTGCCAACCCACAGGAACTTGGATAGCTGGAAGACCTCCTTCCTTCTCCCCTCCGTCACACTCCTTGCCTCCATTCATTTTCTGTGTCTGCTTGGGACTCTCCAAAGATATCAGCAATACGATGCTATCCTCATATTACACAGCATGATGGCCTTCCGCAATGGGCCAGTGCAGCACAGTTTTTCCTAGACTGTACAGAACGCATTGGGAAGCTACGACTCAGTTTGAAACCAAGTCCTTGAAATCTGCCATGATGAAATATCAGTTTCCCATCATAATTTATATTAAATAACTAAAACTTAATTCCTGGGGATGGTATATATGTTTAAAAATGAATTCCAACTAAGTAAAATCATACTTCAACAAGGTTAGTACCTGTCTCAAATAAGGGAGGGAGGCTTATAAAGTTTTTAGTTGTACATTTTGTCTTGAATCCTGATGTTGGATTATAATAACCTCCACTGCTTAGAAACTGGTTTCATTTTTACAGTATGTCAGTTAATATTTCCAGGTACTACCCGCCTTCATAGGCCACATTCTTTAAACTTTCTCTTTATCTTCCAATCTGAATCCAAGGTATTGCAGGTTGGTTTATTTGATGTTTTCATGACTTCAAAATTCCAATAACACCCTGAAACATATGTAAATACGTAAATAATACATTTAATGTTGCAAAGAAGCTTCACGACTTTAACATAGAATAATTCAAGTACTAGATTACATTGATGTCCTCTACCATCAAATTCACATGAAAATTATTTTCTTTTTCCAACCTACTTACTCTGTTCAAACCAATTTACTTGATGCTCACCTCATGAATTTTTTTTTTTAAAAATTATTTTTTAAAGAGTACAAGAAGGCCGGGCGTGGTGGCGCACGCCTGTAATCCCAGCACTCGGGAGGCTGAGGCAGGAGGATCCGTGCGAGTTCGAGACCAGCCCGGGCTACAAAAGTGTGCTCAAGGCCAGCCTGAGCTGCATAGTGAGACCCTGTCTCAAAAAGACAAAAAAAAAATAAATAAATAAATAAATAAATAAAATAAAGAGTACAAGATAGTATTTAAACAAAAAGTACAAGTGATACAGAATTTCACGTAACAAAGTAATATGAATTTCACAGTATTTGTTGTAATGAATAGTGTTATCTTCCATGAGGTATACGCATGCAAAACTGGATTAAAGAAAAAAAGAGGGCCCGGCAGGATGGCTCAGTGGTCTAAAGCGCCTGCTTGGGAAAGCTTGGGCGGCTTCAGGGACCGAGGTTCGATCCCCGGCACCACATGCTGCGCCAGCCCTGCCCTCCAGGCGGGCTGAGCCAGCCATAAAAATGAGTGAATAAACAAACAAAGGTTCTGAAACAAGAAAGAAAGAAAGAAAAAAATAAATAAATAAATAAATAAAATAAAATTAAAAAAAAGAAAAAAATGTGTAAGGAATTAAGAAGAAAAAAAGGAAAAACAATTGAAAAAAGGAGGAACAACACACTAAGCATTATCTGTTCCTTTCCATAGACTAGCAGAAATCTATAGTACAGTTGTCCAAACCATCCTGCTTACATACATAGATATATCTCTTTCTTCACCTCCCTCTAGTGTCCTTCTCCTCAATGCAGTAACTCCTTTTGAGTAAGTTCATTCCCTTTTCTCAGTGTCTCCTGTACCCTTCAGATTCCATTTTCTCTTTAAGGTTCTCATACTAAGAAGATAATATGATGTTCCCATTTGTGAAACAGAAAACTATTAATCCAATCACATTTTGATCATGATCATGACTTAGTACAATGTTCATCAACAATTAGGTTTTCATTCCTAATCATTATATTGGCCTAAAGAAGGTACAGTTTCTCATTTTTTTTTTTTTTTTAAAGCTGTAGGAAAAAATTTCTAGTACATTGCCAAGTAAGACAGTTGTTGCCCAGTGTTATTGAATGTAAAGAGTGGGAGTTACTTAAGACTAAAAGTTTTACAAAATTCCCTGCCTTGCAGATTATTTTCTTAATTACTTAATCACAAAGTGGAGAAGACATACTAACTTGACACAATGGTGTTAGTGTAGGATAATTATAGAAGTCATCTTAAAAAAAAAAAAAAAAAGAAGTCATCTTAATGGAGCTGTTAAAAAAAAGACAGGAAAACTTTAAAAATACTTACTAATTAATATTGTGGAAAGTGTGATGTCACAGGTGCTATCATTTATTGCTGTAAACAGCTTTTTCATGATCAATTTGACATCTACTATGGAATTACACTGTTAGACTCAAAACTACACTAAAGAATGAGTCAAAAATAACCCTTGTGTTATATGAGAGAATTCCCTGTGGATTGTGATAATTTCTAGTGAGCATCATCCAGGGTAAAAAATAGCTATACCTTAACTAAAATAGAAGTAAAGATGATATGTTTTTAAGGTGAAAACAGTATAAATAACCTAAGGTTCATATAATATCTTTAACATTGGTTTCTTAAAACATAAAGAGAAAATTGATGTACTTCTTAGATAATGTGCCCTAAATGCACTTGTATAAATAAATTAATCAGTATAATACACACACACACACACACACACACACACACACACACACACACACACACACACACACTTCTTAACCTACATTGCTAAAAGTCTATATTTAAGTGGCCTGAAACCTTTTTGGAACTTTTTATTTGAAAAACAGGAGATTATCTTATAGTGAAGGCCATCATGTACTCAAGCATTTGACTGATTTGTAGCCTTGGCTCCAAGGCAGGTTAAGGCTATTTTAATAGAGCACATTCTCATTTACATGAAAACCAGGAACTGTGTTATGGGTGCAGAAACATTGTAGGCAACTGAAAAGGAGCAAGAATTTAGGGGGAAAAATTGAGGGTATAAAGAAAGTACCAAATAGTAACTCCTAATGAGTGTCACCCTGGTGATTTGCATCATCGGTTGCACTTCACTGTGCTATGCTTGTCACTGTGCTGTGCTTGACCCACTTAGAGATTTAACATTCTATTTCTGTCTTCCATTCATTGCACCTTTGACCATGGTTTGTATCATTCATGTGTTTGTTTATCCACATTTCATTCAACACTTTCAGAGCAGTACCTATGTATTAGTCATTGTAGTAGGTATTAGGAGTACAACTTTGTTAAGTGCTACAGTGTAAATGTTTAGTCTTCTCAGGATTCTTCAGGTTAAATTCTGACTGCTAAGTGGGGCCAGGGGGATAGCTCCATGGTACAAGTGCCTGCCTGGCAAGTGCAAGATCATGAGTTCAAACCCTGGTCCCATCATCCCAAAACAACAACAACAAAGACAAACAAACAAACAGAAAAAAGAAAACAACAAAAAAAGAGATGCATATGGGGCTGGCAAGATGGCTCAGTGGTCTAAAGTGCCTGCTTAGGCAAACTTAGGCAACCCAAGGACTGCAGTTTGATTCCCAGCACCACATGCTGCGTCAGCCCTACCCATGGCAGGCTGAGCCAGCTATAACATTATAAAAAAAATTAAAAAATCCTGACTGCTAGGATAATGGTATTAGCAGACCTCTGGAAGATAATTACAGGGATGTGCAACCCTCATGACTGAAGTAGTAAAAGGGTGGGAACATAGCTCAGTGCAAAAGCACTGGGTTCAATTCCCAGAACTGAAAAAAGCGGGTAGAGTTACTAAAAGAGATCTACACTATGTGATGTTATAGTGAAGAGGTATGTTTTCTGTGATCTACAAAATCTACAAAATGTATTACCTACCTCACTAGATAATATATTTGCTGGTTCAGTGGGTTTGGACTTTCAGTGAGATGCAGATTTCTGCTATCTATATGCCACCTAGTTCACAGTATTTTGTAATGAGCCTGAACAGAGAAGACACATTACATGAAATGGAAATTTCCATTATCCAGAATTTAATGTAATATCTGGTACTAATATGCTGCCCAATGTGGCAGTCTGAAGATGAAAATAAAACTGAATTGTAATGTCACTGCAGAAATAACCACTGCAAAAAATTAACATTCCTTCAAGCATTTTTGGAAGTTTCAAAGAATATATAAAAGTGAGTTTAATAAAATTAATATGTGCTACTATTCTAAATTAGTTTATCCCTTTTGCTTTTTCTTTCAATAAAAAAATTCAGAAAAAATTACATACGAAATTAAATACTATCTCCAAGTCCCATGCCATTTCCCTTTTCAGACCTATTTCTTCCTTTTTTCTCAAAAGCAACCATCATCAGGATTCTGGTTTGTATCCTCCAGCCTTGTCCTATATGTTTATTTCCTGCATATGTACATGTAAATCATGTTGGTATTGTTACATGGCCTAAAATTTTACATATTGTTACACACTAAATATATTAACTCTGCAACTTGCTTTTTAGAATTTAATATTGTTTTTAAAGCTGTCTCAGTTGAGATATACAGCTCTCTTTTACAGGTATATAGGCCGAATCCATTTGTATTTGACATCTGAATGGCTGATTATTATATGGTTATATAAATTCATATCTACTGGGTATGTGAAGCATATTAGCATATTAGTCTGTACATTTTCAACTCCATAGGCACCCATCTTCTTTATCTGGCTTTGTTAAACCTCAATAAAAACAGGTTATAACAGAAAAAATACTGTGGTACAAAGGCTACCTTCATCTCACAAACACTTGGGATATAGGATACATTATACTCAGGATTTCATGTATATTTATTTCTTTGAATATTTTTTAAAAAGAATAACAAATAAAAACATTAAAAATGATACAGAATTTCTTTCTTTTTTTAAAAATTTTATTTATTATTTTTATTCCTGTTTCAGAACCTTTGTTTGTTTATTCACTCATTTCCATGGCCGGATCAGCCTGCCCCGAGGGCAGGGCTGACGCAGCATGTGATGCCAGGGATCGAACCGCGGTCCCTGAAGCCACCCAAGCTTCCCCAAGCAGGTGCTTTAGACCACTGAGCCATCCCGCCGGGCTCCAGAATTTCAAAAGAAGATAAGAAATCAACAATGGTTTTTATATGCACATTGTTATCTTCAAAATAATTGTTCCGACTACCAGATGCAGACATGAAAACTTTATAAAAAATTTATTTCAAAACAGTAATAACAAGTGAATACAAAAAGTGTTTCTTTTGTGTGTATTTGCATGTGCTAAGTTACCTGACACAATTTCAGCAATGTTCTTATTTTTCCTTTCAATATGGAAATCAGTTTGTGAAAATTAGCTTTTTGTGACTTTATTTTCTTTTTCCATTTTTGCTTTGGTGTGTTCTCATCATTATGAATTCAAATTAGATGTTATTTCTTTAAGAAAACTATAAATTTCCTTACATTTTGTTAATTCCTTAATACCTATTATTTTATGATTTCTTCCCCCCTTCTCTTTTTCATTCCGTCCCTAACTGCCTCCCTCCCATCCTTCTTTCCTTCCTTCCCGTCATGACTATATCTCCATAGCAATAAGCACTCTCAGAGCAGACATTGTATCTTCAGGTTCTTTCTAGATTCCCAGTCCCTGATGCACTCCATGTGCTCTAACCACTTTCTGATCTTGTATGCTCCACTTAGTCAACATACTTGATTTTTGGTACTGGGAATTGAACTGTATTTTGATTTTTATCATGTAGGCCTACATATAGGATGAACTGTAGCAACTGTGGTTTTGATTTCCATTTCCTTATTATTAAGATATTGACCAATTTTCCATATACTTCTTTCCCATTCATGTATTATCTGTCTGTCTGTTCGTTCGTCCATCCGTCCGTCCATCCATCCATCTGTCCTTCCATCTATGTGTTTAGTATAGGGTCTACAGGATCTGATTACAAAGATCACACAGACTCACAGTGATTCTCCTGTTTTCAGCCTCTCAAGTGCTGGGATTACAGGAGCGTGCCACCATGTCCAGTCTCAAGCGCTGTCTCAGTGTGCCCCGGGGATGGGCTGGCAATGCATAAGGATATGGAATCCGGTCGCTTCAACTGTTTAAGCAGGAGTTTTAATTCCCCGTGCTATCTGGCCAGCCCTCATATATTTTCTTTTGAGAAATATCTTTTGCCCATTTTTTGTTTTTAAAGCTAATAGAAAAAATACTTTAAAAACTCCATTAGAACTGATACAGAATATCATTAAATAAAATGATAGGAATTCAACAATGGTTGTTATATAGCATATTGTTTTCTTCAAATCTGTTGTTTAGAATACCAGATATAAACCTGTAAGATTGGTTAAAAAAAAAGTATAAAAAATTAAAAAGAAGTGAGAGAAAACAATTTAAGTATTCACTGCTCTTTTAATAGATAAGCAGAAAATAATACAATTATAATTACTAAAGCTATCAATATATATGATAGCTTGAAATATATATATATTATATAGTATATATAACTATATATATTTACAATTATATAGAAGGAATCAGCCCATTCCTTCTTGGGCTGATTTTTTTGTCTATTGCTGTTGAATTGGTTGAGTTCTTATTTACTTTGGCTATTAAACCATTGTTAGAGTTATAGTTCACAATTAGTTCTTAGTTTTATAGGTTATTTCTTCTCTCCACTGATTATTTCCTTTACTGTGTAGAAACTTTCCAGTTTGAGGTAGTCCCATCTATTTCCTTTTGCTTTTTTTTTTTTTTTTTTTTTTGGTGGGACCGGTGTTCGAACTCATGACCTTGTACTTGCCAGGCAGACATTTATGCCACGGAACTATCTCCCCAGCCCTTCCTTTTGCTTTGGTATACTACAAAAAAGATCCTTAACCCCGGTCAATGTTATGGTTGATACTGTTTCTTCCCCTGATTTCCTTTAGCATTTCATAGTTTACAGTTTCACATTTAAGCCTTTAATAAATAATGAGTGAAAGACAGGTTACTCTTAAAGTAAAAATGGGAACTTAGCCAGTGAAGAAAATCATGCAAAGAAATTGTCCCTGAAAATGTTTCAGTATCCAGAATCATTTAAGCTCCTCTAGCAAACAATTAAATATAAACAAAACTGTAGCATAATAAAATGTCTAGGAAGTTCTCTAAAGAACAAGAGGAGTAAGTGTTTCTGTGTAGATTTTAGAAAGAGCATCCCTCAAAGAATACAAGATCCATGAAATGTATATTTTATTATGCTTATGTAGTTCACATATCAGGAACAAAATGAGTAAGGAGTAATACCCACAGATGCTTAGTGGTATCACTGTGTCTCCAGATCCCATTTATGTGACCAACTGCCCCTGGAATGCTCAGAGTGGCAGCTAAAGAAAGATTATGCACAATGTGCTTAGGTTAGAGAGGAAGGGAATTTCAGTATCACAAGTGGTAGGAGCATTTCATAAGACATATTAAAGAAAAGCAAAACCTATACAAAATAAATGTTTTTAGCAAATAAATGAGTAAAACACTAGATCAGTTGTAAACAGAAGATTTTGGCCCAAATCTCACCCACTGAAGTAGTTCACATTTATGTGATTTGAAAATAATGAGAATTGACAATATTTAAATAAAAATATTGCATGTAAAAATTTGTATTCTTGCTTTACCTGGGAAACTGCAAAATGTGGTTACACTAGGTTAACATTCCTGCCTTGCAACAATTATCTGGTACGGAGCAGCGGCTGCTCCTTTAGAAAGGACTTGGATCTCCAGCTCACAGCGGCAGCTTCCTGCTTCATTCCCACCAATCTGGCGTCTGTAGGCATTGGAGTTTCCAATTTCTGGAACAGAAAGGACCTTGAGGTAAGGACTACAGAATTCAATGTAGCCCTGATAAGATGTACAACTCATTTTTATTGACTTTTTTTTTTTTTTTTTTTTTTTTTTTTTTTTTTTTTTTTTTTTTTTTTTTTTTTTTTTGTATTTTAGGAAAGGGTCTACAAGGTGTTCAGGGTCTCACTACTAGATCAGACTCATAGTAATCCCTGTTTGCAGCCTCCCATACAGGTGGGCATCACCACACCCAGTCTCAGTTGTCCTCTCAGCATGCTCTGGGGGTGGGGCCTGCACGGCACTTTAATCCTCTGAGCTATTTGGCTGGTCCTGATCATTCACCTTCTACTTTATAGTTTCTTCAACAGGGTATAGTATGAATTCTCAGAATATCATGCGTTCTTGTTGGTACATGCAGGAATACCAGTCAGTAAGCTAACACGAAACACACAAGTAACTTTCTTTTTTTTTTTTTTAATTTTAATTTTATTTTTTTTCTTGTTTCAGAACTTTTGTTTGTTTACTTATGGCCAGCTCAGCCTGCCCTGAGGGTAGGGCTGGCGTAGCAAGTGGTGCCAGGGATTGAACCGCGGTCCCTGCAGCCGCCTAAGCTTTCCTAAGCAGTTGCTTTAGACCACTGAGCCATCCTGCTGGGCCTACAACTAACTTTCTTAATAAAATTTAGTTGGCCCTGAGACTGAGATGATGTGTGAGTTAAAGGATATAAACAGTACAGAGAACTTTTACTCAATTTCAATGGTCCATCACCTACCTTTCTCTCTTGGGACCGTAATTAAAAATAATACATTACCATTATCTCAGCAGCACATCTTGGGGTCAGAGAACTATAGAATCAATGTACTTAAGTTAAGATACATAAAATGCCATGGATTTCACTCCTGGTTTTAAAGATTTGTTTTTTTAACAAATAAGAAAAAAATATTATAAGGTGCTTCAGTAGTATACTCAATACTTTATATCCTTTCTTCTACCTTCCTTCTAACCTTCAGGGAGATAGGAAGTACTTGCTATTATGTGCTAGGTGATGGTTCTTACTCAGCCTCGGTGACATAATTCTGATGGGCATTTAACTTATTTTGTTTTGTTTTCAAGTCAATGGATGACCTTTTGGTTATCTGATAAATTTCACAGGTATTTAATCTCTGTACTAGGTGATGCAGAAATAAGTCACCTGGTGTGGAAATTTGGCTTTTGTAAATATCGATGGTCTATGTTAAGATCTAGAGACCCTTTACCATTGAGAGGATATAACAAGTATTTTTTTTTTTTTAAATCAGGTTTTTTTATTTGAATGAGACCCCACATCCTGGACCATAGTTATTTCACCTGATACTGTTTGAGATCTTCCCTAATAGTCAGTCTCCTAGCTTTCCATGTTGTCCATTTTTAATGCCATCTTCCTCTGACATCGTTATTAAAAAACTAGAAACTATTCTGAGTTAGAGCAGGACAAGGGAATATACAGCACATGAAATGGCTGCATGTTTTAATGGTGCTGTTACTTGGAAAGGAGCCCAGACAGACAAAGGACAACCTAAGGCATGCAGAACAAGGGTGACAATCCCGACATGTTAAATACTCCAGGATTTATATGTAAGGTTTTTGGCATTTATGGTGCACCAGCTCCGTGTGAGGCACTGTGATAGGCACTGGAAACTTGACACAAAGAGCCTACTGCCTGGGGTGGTGGTGGTGGTAGTGTGGTGTTGTATAGTGAGGTAACAGTGAATAATGCCAGATATGGTAGAAGTAAATACAAGATGTTAAATGAGTATAGCCTAGTTTTCAAGAACTGAGAAGTTATCAGGAGGCAGGATAGATTTAATAATACAGATTTCAGACAGGTATAAAACAGTGGGAAATCTCAAAATTTAACCTATGCAAATGATTTCCATTCTAAAAAGCTAGTATTAAAAATGTTATATTTCTGCCTGTTAATAATATTACAACATCATACTCATTGTTCAGCTGGTAAGCTAACATAAAGGTCACATTTTGCTAGATCTTTTAACCTTGAGTTTGACAAGTAATGAAGCCTTATTATTTTTGCTCAGATGTGTAGATTGCTGCGTGATGTTTAAAACAGAATATGGTGACTTGAAATATTAAAGAAGAAACTGTCATCAGGAAAAAGGTCTATGAAAGTATGATGATTCACGTAAATAAGAAAAGTTACTATTTTCATGTTAGATGTGAGAGCAAAAGCCAAAGGGGGCAAGCAATGGGTAAAGGAGATTTACCCATCTACTAGGCACTAGCACTACACTGGTCAATAAAAGAGTCAATGAGTGATAAAAAGATGAGTATAGCATTAAAATTTATTGTAGCTAAATGCATAAATAATATTAACCTTTATGTTACCATATTTTAGGAACGTATGTTGAGTATTTTGTTCATAGACATAGTGTCATTTAAATATCACCACTACTACTATTAATTATATTGTTATTATTATTATTATTATTATTATTATTATTATTATTATTATTATTATTAACCAGGGATTGAATTCAGGACCTTGCTCTTGCCAGGCAGGCACTTAAGCCAATGAGTTATCTTCCTGGCCTTAATTTTTCTTTTAACTCTGTAAATAACATGATCCCTTCTTTTCAAGAGCTGAAAACACTAATACAAGGAAAATTAACCACTTTATCTTTTCTTTAGAACTGTAATAATTTATATACCCTATTCCTATTTTTTTATCCTAAGTCTTTATAACTATCCAGCATTCTATATATTTTATTGTTTATTTTATTACTGTTTTCTCCTGTGAGTGTAAGCTCTGTGAACACACAGGATATAACAGTCATCATAACAGACATATGTCCTTTCATTTTTGTGTTCCTTAAAGGATGTCTTCTTGTCATATCATCTTTACCTCCCATGGGACAACATACAGAACCCTACACGTGCTTGAGTTGAGAGTATGGCTGAACAGCTGATGAGCACAGCTGATCCATCAAGCAGGTACTGAGCCTTCGCCAAGCTCGGCACTCAACAGGTCACATGAGATAGGGAAGTGCAAAACACAGTGGCTACTCTGAAAGAACTTAGCACTCAAGAATGGAACTAAGGTAGAAACCTGAGGAATTTCTGGAGCATAAATAATAGTTTTTTATCTTTCAGTACTTTCCTTCTTCAATCTGTTAATGATATCTTAAAGTGCCTAGTTCTACCAAGACTCCACAGTATACAGTTGTACCATTAAGCTTTCTTGGAAATGCCTGCACTGTTCACAGTTCTATGCCTCTATATGCATTGTTCCCTGGGCATAGAAAGATTTTTCTCAAAGCACCTTTCTGTTCTCAGAGTTACATGTCTATTCTTCTACAGTTCAGCTTACAAGTGTAACTATACTTGACATAGTATTTTATAATGTATACACAGTCCTTGTTTCATGTATCTTTGTCATTGTAGTTGAAAATTGGTTATCAAATATGTAGTATGAAAATTGTGTCTAAAGTTGAATTCATTTTTCTTGCCTTTTAAAACATTAGAGAACTGGGAACTGGGGAGACAGCTCAGTAGAATAAGTGCTTGATTGGCAAACACAACGACCTGAGTTCAATCGCCAGTTACACACACACACACACACACACACACACACACACACACACACACACACTATATATATATATGAGAAGTTATTTTACTCCCTTAAAATATAAACATACATATAAAAATGTTTGTGAATGATTATGTTAAAAGCATTGAATGGTACACAAACACATGTAAGGGTTTAGTTGCAGGTGTATAACCAACTCAAACTGTAGAATGAATAGAATCTACTTTTTAAATTTTATTTTTGGGGCAATTTTTAGATTCGGGAATGTTCTCTGTACCTAAAAGAGATCCTGGCACACAAACTTATAAATGAATGGCCTATATACAAACCATGCCAACTAAATACTAAAAATCATGGCATGAACTAAATATGTTATAGCACTTTAGATAAAGTAACAAGTAATAGAACAGTGGACTCAGGGTAAGAGAGTTTGTTATCTGAAATTTTTAGCTATATAACTAAAGACAATTAAATTGAGCTTTAATTTGTAAAATTAATAGATTGTACAAGGTCAGTATTATTCAATTATAATATTAGCATTTCATTTGATCAGTACTATCAAACAAAACTCCATTATGTAAAACAGAAAAAGGTACTTATTAACAAAAATTTCCTTTATAAGATAAAATTGCTTCCTTATTAAAGTCCATCAATAGGAATGGAGTATTTTGGCTATGGAAAATGTATGAAGCCTTAGGATATTGGTGATAACTCAAATTTTAAATCTTCTTAATAAATATATTTTTTCTATTTTTTGTTTTCTAGTATTGACACAATTCTAATTAACAAAGATAAATGGTTAAAAATGGCAACAACTGTTTAAAATATCTAATTTGGCAAAATTAAGATTTCTGGAACTACAATTGTCTAGATGCTTGAGAGAAGCGTAAGGAAATTTTTTTTTTTAAATGACTATATTTAACTATGATTCATGTTTTGGCTCATGAACACAAAAATGGGTAAGAACTACCAAAAGCTAATTATATTACTTACTGAAATCTACCAAAGATAATGGATATTGATTAATAAAAAATGTGATCATGAAATAACAAGACAAACACAATCTTAAATCATTTTGAAACCATTAAGCAAGAGAACTTTCTTCAATATAATGTTCTTAACTTGCCACAGAAAAAATTGTGATGAGTGGTAAGGATATATGTGACAAGGATGCCCATACATTTTATTTGTATTTATTCATGTGGCACACATATGCTGTAATAATATTCTTGTTTGCTTAATTTGATTTGTGCATGTTATATTGGATCTAAGCTTTAAGAAGACTAAATATAACCTTAAAAAAGTTGAAAGTGGGCATTATTTCTGTTACAGTGTTAACATATCTAGGTTTTAAAGATTTAATGTTATGTCTAACATTTAGAAAATATTGAAGAACCTCCAGCAATGGGATGTTCTTTCTAGTCTTTCTATTTCTATACCTATATAATCTAGAAAAGCTAAACAGATTTTTTCAATTCAATTTTGTACACATTTACTGAGATTCAACACCCATAGGACAGGAAAGAACTTGATCAGATAGAATTAGAGAACACAGGCCTAATGAGGAATATAGCCATTAAAATCATCAGTCTTCTTAGTATAGGTTAAATCTTTATGTACATAAGTTAAAAACAACTTTGGCACCAAAGAGTCAAGAAATCCCTAATATACCATTGCTGGTATAGGGTATATAATTTATAAAGAAGAATTTCACTCCTATAGTTATTTTTTGCTAGACATTTGTCAGACATAGAATCACTCCAGTGTTAAGAACATATTTTGATTTGAACTATAGAAAAGGTCTTAACTAACTTACATTTTTAAAAAAAACATTGAAGTAACCAAAGTTTCCTTTTGAAAAGAGATAGAATGTTTCTCTCCACTCTTAACAGCTGTATAATTCCTAAAATAAGTTGTGATGTTTACAAAGCTAGTGATCAGTATTTGTTGGTCTACTTAGAAATTTAATAAAATACTTTGTGCAATGATGAAATAAAACTGTCAAAAAGTTAATGTATCCATGAAAACTAAGTTATGAACACAGTTTTAACATCTACCTCTTAAAAATTAATAGCAAATTAAGTTGAGGGAGAAGTAAATCCTAGGAGAAATCCTAAATCTTAAGGAATACTACACTTAGATTACCTTGCAGTGTCTTTGACTTTTTGTTGTTCCCCAATACAGACATTACTTGGTGCTATATTACTACTATAAAAACAATTCACAACAATTTTTGGACTTTAATCTGTAAAATAATGTATAGGGAAAACCTTTGTTTTAAAAGATCATATACATTTTATAAGTGAAAAGAATGTTTAGTTATGCATATTTTTTATAATTCTCCCATTTGAGAATCTTTTAGCCAGAGCCCAATTACAGGTTTAGATTGTCTTGGATAAAAGGCTTTCTGTTGATGTTACCAATGCAATACTTGATTGTGACTGCAAGTCTGAAATTCATGTTGGAGTGATAAAATTACTTGGGATTTCAGGTTTGTTTTTATTAGATTCTCTAATTATTTTGAAAACATGTTGGTAAAAAAAAAAAATCACTAAATACACTAAATCCCCCAATTACAAATGAATTACAAATGGTAAGTTGGATTTGTTTATAAATGTGACAAAGTAAATCTTATGCACCTCAGACAAAAATACACAATATATACTGTTTGCGCTACTTAACCATGCCCTCTGCATCACCACTGCTTTTCCTCTTGCTTCCAGGTATCCTGGACTGACTGCACACTGCACTACTGTACATTTCTGCACTGTACAGTAGGCACACAGCAGCACGCCTATGACAATGTGTGGCAGGCTCATGAGTTGCTCCATGACTGCTCATAATGCAAGCTCAGTTTGTATCTGTGAAGGTTCCGAATTTGAATGCTTGTAAGTTGAGGACTTACTGTAATTATCAAACAGAAAGTCTACTGAAGAAATCTTAAAGCAGATATACCTCACAATATGCTGAAAGTAACTGTAATAAAAGTGACAGAGTTGCAATAACAACTAATATCCCACAAGTATACATTTTTCTGATTTGGTAAATGTTAACTAACACTACTTGGAAATTGATGAAGATTCCAGGCAAGAAATTACTAAAGATATGTAAGATTTGAAGTATATAACCAACATGCTCAATCTACTAGAATATACATGGGACTACTAAAATATGAATTAATAAACATACATAAGATGTGAACTATTTAAATAACATGCTCCATCTATCAGAGATATTCACAAAACTATACAAATCTATAATCATTATAGATATACACTTAAAAGAATCAACACTCCTGGAAAAATTGGCATAGCATGTTGGTTAAAAGTATAAATCTTAAGTACACATTGATGATATTAAAACCCTATTACTTGATGTCTGACTTAGAGCAAGTTATTTTTCTGACCCTGTTTCCTCATCTACAAGCTGATTACAATATTTGTACCTATAAGAATAAAAAATGTTAGCATCTGAAATGTACAAAGAACATTTTCAAATAAGAAAAAGATGAAAAGTCTAAAGTGGACAGACTCGTAAGAGGTAACAGAAAAAGGTCAATAAGCATAAAAAATGATGTCCAATCATATTAGCAATAAACAAATATATTGCATTTTACATACTATATCAGTATCTATATAAATTTCAAAAGTACATATCTTTGAAATAATTCCCCTTTACTGTGTACAAGAGATAATCAATTATTGTAACTGTCCTACTAACCTGTTTTGAAACTGTCTCATTGCTGTTTCTTTCTCATTAAACTTAAAAAAAAGGAAATAATCAAATGTGGACACAGCTATATAAAATAGTATTCTCCATAACACTGATAGTTAAAAGAAATATAAGACTACACAAATTTCTATTTAGAGAATGGGTAAATAAATTACAGAACAATCATACTATGGAAGAGATTGTAACACTTAGAAGAGGTTGTTCTTAGTATGGAAATATTTCCAAGATTGCTTTGTTATCAGGTACAGAAAAAGGACTTAAAGAATACTTTTTGAGTTTAAAAAATTTAAATGGCATTTGTATATCACAGTGAAGGTGTATCTATCACTATCTGTAGACAGTAAAACTGGGCTTCTTTTCAATAAGATGCCATCTATTTTCAAACTTTTTTTCCAACTGGGTGACCTATTAAAATTATTCTTTGTATTTTCATCTTCAGATTATAAAATTACATGTTAAAAGAATGTACATGTGCTCAATATCTATATATCTCAAGTGCTCAGCAACAAATAATACATGAGATGTTCCTTTAAACACTTATGTAATAAATCTGGACAGCAGTTTAGAAATTTACTTAAATGAAGAAGCGATCACTTCATGGTGTACATATGGTGCAAAAGTGTACATTATTTTAACCAAATGTGATTTTTGTGTCTGAAGATTAAAGTATAAAGGAATTTTTAGGGTGTATGAGGTCAAAATACTCTAAATGTTTTTCTATGCTCATTAACATGGACTTATATATTTGTTTTTTTTTTGTGGGACCAGGGTTCGAACTCACGACCTTGCACTTGCCCAGCAGGCACTTGTGCCTCGGAGCTATCTCCCCAGCCCCAACATGGACTTATATATTTGAAAGTAAAAAACTTACAGCATTAAATAGAAGCCTTATGATAGCATTTGATTTTGTTTTATTTTTATTATGTAAATGTCATTGGAATTTATAATTTTAAGTTTTTCCTTGATGACATCAAATACTTAATTTTTTTCAACACTAGTGAATGAAAACATATTAACCTTGATATTGATGTTGAATACATCACTGTATATACCTGAGTTTCAAAATTACTCATCATAGAGCTACTCTTTGGAATCTGGCATCTGGTGAAGGTTAAACCACAGCAGTTAGGTTAGGAGGTTTCAGGAACATTAGCTGATGAAACGACACAAGCAATGTTATCTCTGGATAAATCAGTCTAATGTTAATGAAGAAAATTTCCTTGGCAACCAATATAGAAGCAAAGATACAGAATAATAAGGTAACAATTTCTAAAGTTTTTTTAAAAATGTGTTTTAGTACAAAGTCTCACTATATAGATCTGACTCATAGTGATTCTCCTGTTTTCAGCCTCCCAAATGCTAGGATTATAGGTACATGCCACCACGTGTAGTCTCAATCACACCACTGTGCCCAGTCTCAGCCCTCTTCTCAGAGAGCCCCAGGGGAGGTGCTGGCACAGCAAGCTGGGGATCCAACCAGCTACTAAGCTCTGCCTAAGCAGGTGCTTTAGTCCGCTGAGCTATCTGGCCACCCCTCTTTGTATTATTTCTTACTACTGCATGCAAATTTATACTTAATACACATTTCATTTAACAGAACCACATGCAACTGATGTGGAACTGAAACAGATTTTAGAATTATCAGACAAGAAAACTGATAGACTGTATTCTGTAACTGTACTCTATAAATTAAAAAAAACAGATATGCAAGATAATTTTACAAAGATCCAAAGTGAACTTCTAGGGATAAAAACTATAGAGGCTGAGCTAAGCAATGCAGTACAGGGGATTAAAAGCAGATTAGATACTGAACAAAAGATTTATGAATTTGAGCATGCAAAAGTAGAAACAACACTACATGCTGGGAAAAAAACTCAGAAACAAAAACAAAGAAACAAAAAAGATAAGACACAAAAATGATCACAGCTTCACAGATGTGCAGGATAATTCCAGTGGCTTACTACATGTGGACCTGGAACCCCCAAAAGTGGGAAGGCAGCAGAGAGCAAAAAACTATTTTTTAAAAGAATTAATATCTGAAAAGTTTCAGGATTTGAAGGAAGTTGTAAACCCAGACCCAGGAAGCACAATGAATGTCAAACATAAAATGCCTGAGAAATAATCGCTTTAAAGTCCCTCAAACTACAATATAACATACTAAACTAACATTATCAGACACACCATAATGATGTTGCCCGCCAAAAAGAGCAAAATCTTAAAAAGCACCCAGTGATTAGAAGGGCATGCAATATAAGGAGGGAAAATACTCAGGATAATAGCAGATTTCTTAATAAACATAATATATATGAGGAGACAGGGAGCTCATTTTTACAATACAGAAAACCAAAGAGCAGAATGCTGTGACATACACCTGCAATCCTAGTCCTTTGGAATCTGATGAGGATGGTGAGTTCAAAGCCAGCAACACAGTGAAATCGTGTCTCAAAAAAAATGTCAATATAAGAAAACAACACATATGTTTGTCCTACTATGCCCAGAATAAAACTTTGTCTTCTTAGAATTCTATATGTAGTAAAAATATCTTGCAAATGGTACTATATCGAAGTCTAAATCTAAGGCAAGGGGATAAAGAATAGAAGAAATGGTACTAAAAGGGTGAATATATAAGATCTTTTTCCTATGTTTAAAGAAATTTTAAAGAGTATTAGTTATTTAAAGAAAAACAATATAGTAGGGGCTTACATGAGAAGAAAGACTACCTGACAACTGCACCACCAAAGCTAAATGGAAAGGGATATAACTAAGGTTCTACTGCTAAAAGTAAAGCAATATCTTAACACTTCAAAGCAGATGTTGAAAACATAAAGGTAGAGAAAAGAAAACAAGTAACAAAATCACAAATATAAAATGGGAAACAAAACTAATAGCAAAGTAACAGTCCTAAAGCTGACTATATAAATCCCTGTATTATATGTAAGAAAGCTATGTAGTACCAAGAAAAGGCATAGGTAGTCAGCTGTTACAAATCAAGTTCTAAATATATGCCGTGCATACAAGCAATGTACCAAATATAATAACATGGCACACCAAAACTTAAATAATAAACAAAGATAGATTTTGTTAACATCAATAATATCCTGAGAATCAACATTTGTAATGGCCTAAATGGAAGATATAGCACTATTGGTCTATAAAAACATCAATAAAGAAAAAACAATTATGCTATATTTACATAGTAGAAGATAACCCAGAAAAAAGATTTACTGATTCATGAATCAGCAACAGTATATCACAAAATAATACTGAGTGAAAGAAACCAAATGACAAAACATACGTACTGCCTGATTCCATTACTATAAAATGCAAACTAACCTGTAGTGGCAAGAAAGTACACTACTTAGAGACAAAAAGAGAGATGGGAGAAGTGACAGGAGGGGATTAGGGAGAAATATAAGGGAACATTTGGTAGATGTATATGTTCCTCATCTTGATTATGATGACGGTTGTATATTAAATCAGAATGTACTCTTTAAACATGTACTTACAGTATGTCACTTATATCTCAGTAGAGAAAACTAAATGAAAAAAGAAACAATCCTCCTTAGTAGGAAATTCCAATTAAGAACATGTAGATTCAGCAGGCAAATGGAAAATCACTGTAATTGTAATAACTGTGATAGTGATTGGTAATAGATATATTAGTGAAAGTTTATGTTCTTGAAAGTATTTGTTATTCACAAAAGAGAAAGAAAACACACAATTAAGGTTAATATTATCAGTAATAAGATGTAACAATATCATGTTCTATGTGCCATCATGCACGAATAAAGGGTTAGCACATCCACCAATTCTTTTTTTTAACTTTTAAAATTTTATTTAAAGCCGGGCGTGGTGGCTCACGCCTGTAATCCCAGCACTTGGCAGGCTGAGGCAGGAGGATTGGTGCGAGTTCAAGACCAGCCTGGGCTACAAAAGTGAGCGCAGGACCAGCCTCAACTGCATAGCAAGACCCTGTCTCAAAAAGA